>ONZH01003371.1:0-197077 GCA_900303285.1 Rhinella marina
GACTGACACTACTAGAGTTCAAAAAATGTGCTAACGCAGCACGCACGCACACAAAACGTGTGTGCATGCAAATACTGTAGTTAAAAAATTCACTACAGTATAAAAATCTGAACACTGGATAAAAATTCAAACTCATATCTATATATAGAGAGATATGGAGCTCTATATATATTTATATAAAACCCTAACTGTACTTTCTTCTTTTTTTGACAAAAAAAAGCACAAAAAATGATCCCCAGGTGCTGATCAGGCAGGTATGCACTGAAAAGCACTGGGCGGTCACAGCTTGCACGCAGAAAAAGCGGTGCAGAGCTGGAAAATTGTTAAAAAGTAAAAAAAAAGACAAAAAACACATGGACCAAGTGGCGTCCGTAAAAAAAGGACGGGAGGGGGTAGGGGAAGGGAGGGGGGGACGGGAGGGGACAGGGACGGAGGGTGGATTAGGGATCTGTAACTTCTTCTTTTCTTCTTCTGTTCTTCTTCTTTTCTTCTTCTTTTCAGCAGCCAAAAATCAGAAAGAAGTGGTGGTGCACCACAAGTCCCAGCAAGCCAACAGCACACAGAAAAGGACAGAACCTTCCAGCATGCAGTCTCCAGCTAGAATGGCTGCATGCAGGAAGGTTCAGCCTCTTCCTGTGCAGCTGTAGCGCTGCCATTGGCTGTAGCCAATGCTCCAGCCAATGGCAGCGCTGGCAGGGGACCCAAAACAGTGGAGTCCCCTGCCTGACCTCTGGGAGGACAGGTGCTGACTTGTTCAGCACTTGTCACCTTCAAATGACCGGCCCCTGCTTCCTCTGCAGCTGCGGTGGCTTCCGGGAGCTGCGATGGGCCGGCCTATGGAATCCGGCCAATCGCAGCCACCGGAGCTGCAGGGGGCCGGAAATACCGCCCCCTGCCCTTAGCTAACATGGCTTCCTGCCGGGCAGTGCAGCCATGATACCCCGGTCCCCCGGCGACTTCGTCCGGGGACCAGGTGTATGCTGCGCCGTACATGTACGGCGCTGGGCGGTAAGTCACATCCCGCTGCACCATACATGTACGGCGCTGGGCGGGAAGGGGTTAATATTCAGCAGCTGAACAGCACGCAGGTATTGACTTTTTTTTATCCCCATGGGCTGACATAGGGGATGACTTTATGTTACGGATTAAACTCCGCCACGTGTAAGGGCACCCTTGTGGATGCAAAAAATTCTACAAATTAACTCTTGACAACTCATGCCTGCTTATTGAAATTCATTCCAGGTGACTACCTCATAAAGTTGACTTAGAGAATGGCAAGAGTGTGCAAAGCTGTCATCAGAGCAAAGGGGAATCTAGTGATCAGTGCGAACAGTGCAAGATTTTATGTTTTTTGTTTAAATATAAATTTTGACATGGAAAATGAAAAATAACATCTTCAAAAATTATTTAAAAGTGTGTTTAATAAAAAAAAAAAATATTTAAACAATAGATCATTTTCTGATGACACATTTCCTTTAAGCCAGGAAACATCATGTGGGCATACCACATGACCATGTTACATGATGTTTCACAGGTCCTGAAGTCATTGGAACAAAGACTCCAGAGAGGAGGAGAAGAAGCTGCAAATGTTCTGTGTAAGGACCGTGTGTCAGAGAATGTGTGCGACAGTGTGCGTGTTCCTGAATTTATATGCATGTGTGCGTGAGATGTATGTTAGCTATATTCTGCTGCTCTGTATATCTATAACTCTCACTATCTGCTCATATTCTGTATGTATGTGCACTGCACAGTACCACTTCTCCTGTCCTCTATACTGGGTGTAATCATCAGTATCTGCTCTTATTATGTATATATGGACACTGCACAGTACCACTTTTCTATTCCTGTATGCTGGCTGTAATTCTCAGTATCTGCTCTTATTATGTATATATGGACACTGCACAATACCACTTCTCCTATCATGTATACTAGGTGTAATTCTCAGTATCTGCTTTTATTCTGTATATATGGACACTGCACAGTACCACTTCTCCTGTCCTGTATACTGGGTGTAATTCTCAGTATCTGCTCTTATTCTGTATATATGGACACTGCACAGTACCACTTCTCCTATCCTGTATACTAGGTGTAATTCTCAGTATCTGTTTTTATTCTGTATATATGGACACTGCACAGTACCACTTCTCCTGTTCTGTATACTGGGTGTAATTCTCAGTATCTGCTCTTATTCTGTATATATGGACACTGCACAGTACCACTTCTCTATTCCTGTATGCCGGGTGTAATTCTCAGTACCTAATCTTATGCTGTAACCTTAACAGCAAATGGTGTCTAATATCACTATTGCAGGCCATCCCCATTGGCAATAAAAAATAGGTAAATAATACATAATTGGCAGTGAATATTGATGTGACAATATAGATAGCAGCAGAATATATATTTAGCAGAAAAATATATTAGCAGCAGTAGTCATTTAGCAGCATAAAATTTAGCAGCATGAAATATACAGCGGCTATTAATATAGTCACTTAGCAGCATGCAGTTTGATGTCACTTGGCAACTTCAAAGGTAAGTTATTGTTTGAAGGTAAGTATGGTAGTATACAATAGGTCAAAAGGTCTGTTTAAATCCAAGTCCCAGCCGTCAAATACAGCTCAGCAATGACGCCAGGCCCCAGGTAGGGGGTTGTCTTAATTTATTTTTTCAAGTCTGGCAAAATATAACAGCAAGTCCCAAATAAGAAGTATAATAGAAGATGGGACCCACACCTATATTGAAAACGCGGCCCCAAAAGAGAAGGAGGGCGCACCGCGCATGCGCGGCCGCCCTCCATGCATTTCTATGGGGCCGCCGAAAATAGGCGAGCGCATATGCCCCCATTGTCCAAGATGGGAAAACCCCTTTAAAGGACCTGAATACATATCGTCTTATCAGAAATTCCAGATGGCGTCAATTACTTCATCAATTCACTATCCATTTCTATTTAATTGCGTAATGGCATTGATAGACATCAAAGATGCATATTACCATGTTCCGATACATTCCTCGTCCCAGAGGTTTCTCAGAGTGTCAGTACAGACAGAAGACACAGTTCTTCACCTTCAGTTCAGACCTCTTCCTTTTGGTGTTTCACAAGCACAAAGGATATTCACCAAGCTGATGGCAGAGGTGATGGCCCAAATAAGGAGGTCGGATATTGTTATATTTCCATACCTGGGTGGCCTCCTAGTGGTAGGATATTCCCCAGACACCCTATCAACACAGATAAAGGAGGTGTTAAGGACCCTGATAGATCTAGGATGGCTCATAAACTGGGAAAAATGATCTCTACTACGTTACTGTGTACTTTCCTAGGTATTCAGTTAGACTCCAAATCCCAAAAATCCTTTCTTCCAGAGGGGAAACGGCTCAATATTTAGCAGAAAATTCTAAAATTCAGCCAGTCCAGGGAAACCTCCTTAAGAGAAGCTGTGTCAGTTTTGGGTTTGATGACTTCTTGTGTCCCGGCTGTGAAATGGGCCCCTTTCTGGTCTTGAACTCTTCAGTCCCATATTCTAACACTCTGGAATGGAGTTTCTTATTCCCTGGTCGACAATATTCAGATTACTATGTCAGTAAAGGATTCTCTTAGTTGGTGGTTGAGTCCCGTAAACTTAAAAACAGGAGTCGAATGGGTGAAAGATAACCCCTAGTAATTACTACAGATGCCAACCCAGAGGGGTGGGGAGCTCATTCAGTCCTAAGGTTCTCGCAGGGTCGATGGCATGTGGAGTTCCAAGCTCTATTACCTCAATCTGATCCTCAAAATTTTCGTATTGACCGCATCCATAGAGAGCTTACTGCACCTAGAAACCCTTCATTGCCCCGTGATGTCATTCTTAAATTACACTACCCTGAATCCAGGGATAGGCTCCTTGCTGCAGCTTGAAACATCTCACCCCTACCAGGAATGAATTCCAGTGTTCAACTATTCGCCGACCTGGCGCCATCCAGACTAGAACGCAGGAGACAATTATGTCCCATCATGTTTGCTCTACAGCGAGCTCAGATTCGTTACCGATGGGGTTTCCCTTTCCAGCTATCATTTCAAGTTGAAGGCAGAAATCACAGCATCCGCTCTCTAGAGGACGGACAGGAAGTCTTGCGACTAGCAAACATCCCGATGGACTCTCATCCACAGTCCAGTTCGCGACCTCCACTTCCCCAATGTCCGGCAAGAATCTGGGAGAACAATCGGCAGCCAATGCGTCCTACTGCGACCAGACCGACCTGGGAGAACAACAGACAGCCACAACGTCCTACTGCGACCAGACCGCCAAATTGAAATCTCTGGACTGATAAGTATTCTCTGTACTAGACTCTAGTCAGAGCTTTGTGTGGATCCTTTTTCTTTTTTCATGCGTATCTCTGACAGGTACAGCTGCCTAATGTAGTTGCCATAAGTGACCAAGATGGAATTTACACTCTACCCAGGCAGTACATTTTGTCTCTACTATCTGTTTTGATTCACAATTTCATATGGTTAGTAAGTTTGCTCAAATTGAATAGGTTAGGACATGTAGATGTGTCCTGTTTAATATAATCTAGAAGCGACCTACAGTGCCTTGCAAAAGTATTCGGCCCCCTGGAACTTTTCAACCTTTTGCCACATTTCAGGCTTCAAACAAAAAGGTATAACATTTTAAATTTATGGTGAAGAATCAACAACAAGTGGGTCACAATTGTGAAGTGGAAACAAAATTTATTGAATTTCAATCAAACATTTTTTGTAATAATAAAACTGAAAAGTTGGGCGTGCAAAATTATTCGGCTCATTTACTTTCAGTTCAGAAAACTCACTCCAGAAGTTCATTGAGGATCTCTGAATGATCCAATGTTGTCCTAAATGACTGATGAAGATAAATAGAATCCACCTGTGTGTAATCAAGTCTCCGTATAAATGCACTTGCTCTGTGATAGTCTCAGGGCTCTGTTTAAAGCACAGAGAGCATCATGAAGACCAAGGAACACACCAGGCATGTCCGTGATACTGTTGTGGAGAAGTTTAAAGTCGAATTTGGATAACAAAATATTTCCCAAGCTTTAAACATCCCAAGGAGCACTGTGCAAGCAATCATATTGAAATGGAAGGGGTATCAGACCACTGCAAATCTACCAAGACCCAGCTGTCCCTCTAAACTTTCATCTCAAACAAGGAGAAGACTGATCAGAGATGTGGCCAAGAGGCCCATGATCACTCTGGATGAACTGCAGAGATCTATAGCTGAGGTGGGAGAGTCTGTCCATAGGATAACAATCAGTTGAACACTTCACAAATCTGGCCTTCATGGAAGAGTGGCAAGAATAAAGCCATTTCTCAAAGATATCCATAAAAAGTCTCATTTACAGTTTGCCACAAGCCACCTGGGAGACACACCAAACATGTGGAAGAAGGTGCTCTGGTCAGATGAAACCAAAATCGAACTTTTAGGAAACAATGCAAAACGATATGTTTGGCATAAAAGCAACACAGCTCATCACCCTGAACACACCATCCCCACTGTCAAACATGGTGGTGGCAGCATCATGGTTTGGGCCTGCTTTTCATCAGCAGGGACAGGGAAGATGGTTAAAATTGATGGGAAGATGGAGATGGAAAGATTCTTCACCAAAAATTTAAAATGCTATATCTTTTTGTTTGAAGCCTGAATACTTTCGCAAGGCACTGTATCTGGGAGCACTACTAGGTTTCCTGATTGCTCATCTATTATGTTTATTAATAAGCTTTTTCTGTCACTGTTTGGAATACCATGTTGCCTTTATGGTTTCAGATACTAGTTCAGTCCCATTGTTTGACTGCCTACTATGTATTGAAATGTGTAGACTTTCTGTTGGTCATACTCGACCCCTTGATGTTTTCTCACCATTACAGTTTTGCTGTTGTCTTCGCTTACCAATTTGTTGGAAAATATGTACAGACCTCATGAACTACTTTTCCTGTGCGCACATTACCACCTATATTAAACATGACCACGCAGCAACATCAGCACTTGCAACCCTACTAATATGTGTAAAATCATAAGTCACAACGTTAGGAGATTTAATTCTCCACCTCAAAGGAGAAAAGCCTTTGCAGACTATGGAAAACATAAACCGGATATCATTTGCCTCCAAAAGACCCATTTTACTGAAGCGTCCCATCCGAAATTCTTCAACTCGAGATATCGAGTAAATTACCACTCAATGTTCCACACCAAAAGCAAGGGAGTTCCTACAGTCAATCGAAATTCCCTTCCGTTTCACGCAACGGATACAATTACTGATTCCCAGGGCCGCTACCTTATCCTATTGGGTGAACTATATAGCGATGAACTCTGCCTAGTCAACACATATGCTCCTAACATTAATCCAATAGAGTTTTTCTTAACCATCTGCAATAAACTAATTACACTAGACTACACAAGACTGGTCTGGTGTGGAGATTTCAATTTTACATTGAATCCTTCTATTGATTCAACCTCTGTCCCTTCCCAAACCAGATCTGCTAAGCAGAAAAAAGACTTATTCGAGATGTTCCAAATCCTTTCACTCTCAGATACCTGGAGAGAATTCAACCCATTAGCAAAAGGCTATACTTATTTTTCCCCAGCACATCGTCATCATTATAGACTAGACTGGATTCTCACCAACTCGTTAACGCTCCCTCACTTAGTGTACTCAAGGCATGTATTATGTGTATGGTCAGACCATGATATGGTTTTAACTGAGCTTAAACTAAGTCCTCAAACTAAAATTCCCTATACCTGGAAGCTTAATGAGGCCTTATTGACCACTCCTGAAATAGCTATTAAAACTCAGGAAGCCCTAGAAGAATACTTTCATTTAAACGCCTCATCTCCGGTTACCCCAGACAGCTTTTGGCTAGCGCATAAGCCGGTCATTAGGGGAGTTCTTATTTCATAGGGCTCCAAACTAAAGAAAGAGAGGTCTAAGGCACAAGATAATTTAGAACATAAGAAACTAGAACAAGCGTACATAAGACACCCCTCCAGATACCTACAAAAAACTATTAGAGATACCAGACTTGAGCTCGGTGCTTTATTAACACATAAAACTGAATGAGATATGGCATGGACACAAACCAAAATATACTCCTCTTTCCTTAAATATTGAGTCCGCTTCCCACTCATTTTTAGAAAATCTTTCCCTACCAACCATAACGAGTGACACATGTAACCAACTGACTGCCGAAATCTCACAGGAGGACATAGATTGGGCAATTAAACGACTCAAACAAGGCAAAGCCCCATGTCCAGATCGGATGACCGCCAAGTATTATAAAAAATTTGCTCACATTCTAACCCCCCATCTACTTAAAATGTATAATTACATAATGCAAGGACATGGGGTTAACCCTGACTTCCTTACTGCTTTAATCACTACCATCCCAAAACCTGGTAAAGATGCTACCCTGGTCACTAACTAATGCCCTATATCTGTCACGCTCGGGTGTGGGGGGAAAAGCCACACCGAGCGTATGAGGGATGGGAACAGACAAAACCAGGGAACTGGTCACCTCCTGCAGGGGACCCTAAGACTAGGCCCTAGCTGGCTACCAGTATGAACTAACCCGGGTGGTAGGAAAGCTCATACACAGGAACCTAATCTGAGTAAACCCTAGAACACCCTGCAGTCTAATGACACAAGAGAGTAACCTGTTCCTCCAAGCGTAAGGAGGAACAGGAGACTCAAACAGGAATAACCAAAGGAAGGGAAAACACTTAACTTTAAGTAGAACTCAGCAACAGGATCTCAGCCGAGATCCACACCACTCTCAACAGGTATGTAGCAGATATAAACCGCAAGGGATACTGGGAGAGGAAGAGGTAAGTAGGAGACAGCTAATTGCCAAGCGGCAACAGCTGAGGGAAAGGGGTGTGGAGAACAGCACCCAAACCACAGGGAATAGCCTGTCAAACCTGTCACTTAGAAAGCCGCGCAGAACGTCTGATTCCAGACGCAAGACCACTCGTGACAATATCCCTTTTAAATATAGACCTAAAACTTCTCACTGCAATATTAGCTAACAGGCTTAACTCCTTCCTTCCCTCCCTCATTCATAGGGATCAGGTTGGTTTTATCCCAGGATGTCAGGCACCTGATAACGTGCGTAAAATTCTGAATACTATCCATCTGGCGAATAGATCACGGATTCCCTTATCAGTCCTAGCGTTAGATATAGAAAAAGCCTTTGATAGCTTATCTTGGACATATTTACGGATAGTACTCCAAAAGATGGGGGTTTGGTGGTGCCTTCCTTAAAATAATCAACACCTTATACTCTAACCCTGCTGCCTATTTGAAAATCCCTTCTACTACGGTTTCCCCTATACATATCAGAAGAGGCACTAGGCAGGGTTGCCCACTGTACCCAGCCTTATTTGCCCTGTCTAAGGAGCCTTTAGCTATAGCCATCAGAACAAACCCTGATGTCAAGGGCATCCCCATGGCCACTCCGATACTAAACTGAGTCTTTTTGCAGATGACTTACTCCTGACCTTAACAAGTCCTCTTACCTCTCTCCGTAATCTCATGAGAGTCCTAGACTAGTTTGGCAAGATATCGGGCCTCAATATTAACACAAATCTGATATTCTCTTTTGTAATACCCCAGAAAATACCCAGAAACTCATTGAATTAAATTTTGGCTTTAAAACCAGAACTCACTATATCCCCTATCTTGGTATTAAACTTACTAAAAACATAGATAACCTCTACAAAACAAATTATGACCCTATCTTCAAACAATTGAGCTCTGACCTGCACAAATGGGATTGTCCATATCTATCCTGGATCGGTCGAATACATGCAGTAAAAATGGTACTATTACCTAAAATCCTTTATTTATTTAGGACTCTCCTGATAGTGGTTCCGCAACATGCAATTCAGACTTTGCAAAAACAAATCCTCTCTTTTATCTGGTCTCATAAACGCCCCCGTATTTCCAGAAAAATTATGTTCCTTCATAAAAGAGTGGGAGGAATGTAGGTACCTAATCTAGCTGCTTATTGCAAGGTGGCGAGATTGGCCCAACTAGCACCAATATTAACTGGCTCTAAAGCACCCTTATGGATCTCTTTTGAGATTTCTCTACTCCCAACAGTTTTATGGCCAATACTTTTTTGGACCGAGATTCCTCTTCCTGTCCACATGAAACAAATTACTCCCTTTACCTTCTTCTCACTACTTCTATGGCGCCAAGCAAGATTCAAGTATAACTTACAGTCGCAACCCTCAATGTTGACACCTATTTTCTCCAACCCAGCATTTCCTGCCGGAGAGAATCACTCTGCTTTCACATGGTGGTGCTCACATAGACTCACTACACTGTATGATTTTGTTCTCCACAGTAAACTAATAACGATATCCTACTTTAATACTCACTACTAACCTCCGTCTGAAGAGTGGTGGAGAAAACAATAGATCTTCCACTTTTTATAGACCTTAACAAGCTCATCCACTAAACTAGAGCTAAACGTCATGGAATCAATATGCAAATACCATCCCACCTCCACGGGTATCCTCTCTCGATTATAAGGGGAAATTAATGGATCCCATCATCAAGATAAATTGCCTTTTATGCTGCAATGGGAGGCTGATATGGGTACCACCATGTCTGTTGAACGTTGGCATCACTGTTGCACCCTTCTGAGCAAGAATAGCTGGCAAGTCACGTTAACAGAAACATCAAAGTTCTGCATAGAGCATACATGGTCTCCGCTAGACTGCATACAATTTACCCTAATGTTTACGATCAATGTTTTAGAAGCTGTTCGGAGCGAGGTTCACATCTTCACATCTGGTGTTCTTGCCCGATAGTACATCGGTTTTGGAATAAGATCCGCCATCCTGTTCACTCTGTGATAGCGATCCAGACAAACCTAACATTGTCTGTCCTACTGTTGAAGGATAAACCTCCTAAACTCAAAAATGCATCTTTTAAACTTCTCCAACATATCCTTATGGCAGCCCGTATTCATATAGCACAACAATGGAAGCAACCAACTCTTCACTTTGAAGCGGTTATTAGACGGATTAATAAAATAATGCTCTATAAAAAACTTACAGCTATCCACCTAGATAGGGTAATATTTTTTGAAAACATATGGTCCCCCTGGTTATCATATTATGCTGCGCCAAATCTATATCAATATTATATTCAATTGTAATAGAGGTAGAAGTCGTATATATTCCTCTAGTATTGTATGTATCCTGTATGACTATTACGGAGATCTGTACACCCCTTTTTGATTATTACATGTTTTGAATGTTTTAATCATGTATACTATTTCTCGTTATCTCTCTCCCCTGCGTGGGGTAATTTGGCATTATGTTGCCGACATTTTTTTTTGCTTCAAAATCCAATAAATATCTTTTGAAACTAAAAGACAGGCATGTGAATATATTCTCAGACAGTGCGACGGCAGTAGCTTTTGTAAACAGACAAGGGGGAACAAAATTCTCCAGTACTAATCAATTTATCCCGAATGATTCCAGTTAATAGTGGGAAAGGTTCTTTCCCTTTCAGCAGTACATTTGAAAAATTTAGAGAACATCCAGGCAGACTTTCTGAGCAGTCACAGAATCACATGGGGGGAATGGTGTCCTTGTCAGGAAGTATTCAGACAGATAGAGGGTCTGAGGGGGTCCCCTTGATAGATCTGTTTGCCTCCAGGGAGAACAGGAAGTGCAAAAAAATAATTTTTCCTCTCAATCCAGCAGATCAGCCAGAGGGGATAGATGCCCTGTCTCAACCATGGGAGGAAGATCTTTGCTATGTGTTTCCCCCTCCTTGTTTGTTACCCAGGGTGATTCAAAATGGTGTGGTTCATATGGCTGAGCAAGTTGTCACTGTCAGTTCGGTGTGTGCTTCCAGAGAGGGAAAAATAATATATATCAGGGTCCTCTCTTGCATCTGGAAGTGGTAAAACTGCATCTGATGTCTTGGATATTGAGAGGGATTTTCTAAGATCTAGAGGCCTTTCTGAGCAGGTGATCAACACTCTAGGAAGCGGGTCACATCAGATATATATGTGACAATCTGGAAGACTTTCATACATTTTTCAAAGACAGATTTGGGCTTGTTGGTGCCCCCTGATATTCCAATGATTCTAAATTTCTTGCAGGAAGGTCTTAATAAAAAAAAACTAAGGCCTAGCACCTTAAATGTTCAAATATCTGCGTTCAGTGCTTTGTTTGATAGTAGATTAGCAGTACACCCGTGGATTAAAAGATTTATGAAAGCTTCCACAAGGTTGTATCCTCCTATTAGACATAAATTGTCTCCATGGGATATACTTTCCAGCTTAACTCAGAGTCCATTTGGACCCATAGATTCTATTCCCATTACAATGCTGTCATATAAGATGGATTTTTTAGTCTCCATAACATGGGCTAGGAGAAAATTGAAGGGGAAGAAAGTTTTCACAAACTAGACTTAAGAAGTTGCATGTACAGATAATTGGAAGCAACTAAGGGTTGGAGGAAGGCCTCTCAGTTGTTTGTACAGTTTCAAGGACTGAATAAGGGGAAGAAGGTAACAAGTTGTACAATTGCTAAGTGGATTATGAGAGTAATAGGTTTAGTCCACACTTCTGTTGGTCTACAAACTCCTACAGGTTTTTTGGCACATTGTACTAGAAATTTAGCGGCCTTCTTGGGCAGAGAAGGGTTGCGCTTCTATAGACCAAATTTGTAGGGATGCTACCTGGAGCTCTCCAAATACTTTTTTAAGCATTATAGATTAGATCTTTTGGCTAGGACCTAGTCTTTGGAAGAAAAGTGCAACAGGTGGTGGTCGCCCTTCCCACCACACACACAGTTATCTAGTATAATCTCTCACTTACTGGTGATCTGTTTTCCATGAGCCCATGACAGCACCTATATTATTCACCTATATTTAAAGAAGTTTAAAATAAAAGGGAAAAGGGGAAGGTTTGCACTTAATTTAGAGGGTGTTCACTGTATATAGAATTTTTCAGACCTATGGATCTTATTGCAAACTGAGGAGAGGAGAAAGGAGAGAGGAGGATCCTTTTAAATGATCTTGGAAGTTCCTGTTTCCTGTCCAGAAGGGGGAGGATCTCTCACAGGTGCTGTCATGGGCTCATGGAAAAAAGATTACCGGTAAGGGCTTGTTCACATCACCGTTAGGGATTCTGTTCTGACATTCCGTTATTTCTGCGTGAAAAACGGAAAAAAACGGATCCGTTTTATCTTCCATAGGTTTTAATGGTGACGGAAATGTGTCCGTTTTACCCATTTTGCTAACGTATCCGTTATTCATAATGGAAACTAAAGTCTTTTCGGCAGGACTTTTTTTTCCATCTGAGAAAACCGTCATTTTCGGTTTTAAATTTTGAATGTAAGTCTTTGGAAGACGGAGTTGAACGGATAGCAAATGGAAGGCATTTAAATTTGATACATGCTCAGAAGATGCAAATTGAACAGGAAATTAAATCATTCACATGACAGGAAATAAAAGAGCAGCCATTCTGGAAACTGGTTGCCTTATTTCCTGAGTGGATTTTGCCAAAGGGAGCAAGGTATTTTTCATGTCTAAAGTGTGAAAACATATATTTCAGAAGTGTTTTCTCTCTACTACCACTATCCCTACATGTTGTGATGTAATCAACTATTTGGATATGCTGTTAGCCATTGCTTTGTATTATAGTCTTTGTGTTCAATCATTGTAATATGCGTACACTTTGAGCCTATGTTATGTTTTTTTAAATTTTTTAATTAAATTATATTTATTGTTTGTTTTTGTTGTGAGATTAAAGTGTACTTTAGGTTATAGTCATATTGTAATCTACATAGCTTTTTTGTCATTTTATAGCGCTGTTATCCTTTTTTTTATTTTTTTTATGTCACCCCTTTGCGTCACATTGCTCACTGTACTAGCAGTATGTGGTGTATCTGCTGGGTACAATGTTATTTGACATTTTTTATGCAATGTGTCCTGTCTGCTGGTCACATTTAGCCCCCTTTTTTTGGACTGTCAAACTCAACTGTGTGTGGAAAGCCCTTTTTTTACTTTATTTTGTAGTCATTTCTATTGCACTGAATTGTATACATGTATGATCCAGAAGCAGTGAAACGACCACTCCTTCATATATTTTATCCTCATTTTATGGTACTGTGCTTTTCTATGTTCTTTTGCTGAACACAGTGTGAGTGAGCAATTGTTTTATATTTTTTTTTAAAAAAGATACATTTTTTTCTCTTTTTTTAACAGTATTTCTACGCCAATGTGTTTTGGTTTTGGCCCAAAGTGCGAGTCCCTTTGGCATACCTGATTGCAAAGCTTCAAGTGTTGGCCTACAAAACTACATTCCTCAAATCAAAGTTTGTATGTCTTTTCACTGACCTTTTGTTTCAATCTCTTTTTAGAAATGTCTTCTTCAAACAGCACAACCCCTCCCCTGGAGATTGTGGTAAATTATTTATAGTCCATTTATATACAGCTATTAAAGATATATGTCTGTGGTTTATTTTTGTTTTTATGCTTTGGTTAACAGGAGGAATCAAGCTACTCATCTGAGGCCGGGCAAGATCCAACATGGTCGCCCACTCATGGTGAAGGTTCCGATTTTGTAAATTTTTTTTTTTTTTTTTTTGTTTGTACAAATTTTTTGCCATATTTACATTGATTTCCTTGACTCAGGATAGGTCAACAATATTTGATTGACGTGTGTCTGACACCTGGCCCCCCCACAGATCAGCTGGACGGGTACATGTTGTGGACTTTGTGCACATGCACTCTTCCTTCTGTCATTTTGTCGGCTTTTATAGTCCCATATACAGATAGCCATGGTTCTGAAGCGCTAATGGAGACGCCAAGTGCGATTAGTGAGGCCCTTTTCCCCTTCAAATAATTTGCGTGGGGGGCCAGATTTTTCACCAATGCCGATCACATCTGTCACACCAATCCAGAGTCAAGGTTCTCAATATAAATTAATTTGAAAAAGTATGGTTATTTGTAATAATAGATTGTATATCATATTTTCTCAGGGTGGGGCCTCTCAAGCAGGACGGGAGCTCAACAGAGGGGACAAGTCGTGTGGGCTCCAGATGCTGGAAGCGTAAGTTTTTTTTTGTTTTTTTTTATAAAATGTAAATTTATATTTGAATGAAATGTGTATTCATTCATTAATGTATCTGTCTGCATGCTTCTTTACAATTTATGTAATTGTCAGATTGTCACTTTTTATTCATATTTGTAATTTGCAGGAAACTACACACTCAATTGGCCAAAGTTCAGGGGCTGAAAGACAGCCAAGTGAGCAAGGTGGTGGCAGGAGGGGTCGTGGACGTGCTGGCCATGGATCTAGGGGTCGACAAGCTGTAAGTTTTTTTAAAATTTTGTTAGTTGTTATTTTGCAAACTACTGTTTTCTATATTCAATTTTTGTAACTAATAAATTAATTTTTACTTGCAGGGTTCAAAGGCTTTGGGGGAGGATGAGGAGGAGACTCCCATGCCCACCATTGATGGGGCCCTCCTCATCCAATTGGTGGAGGAGCGCCCCCCCACTGTGGGACCAGTCTGATCGACTCCATTCCGATCAAATGGCCACCCGTCAACTTTGGCAGGAGGTTCATTGGGCCATCATGTCCAATTGGGATACCCTGTCCCGTAATGGCCAGTTGAGTTGTAGTGAGTTTTAGTATACATTATATTGGTCTGTTTGTAAATGTACCAAAACATTGTGCCCTAATAACATATATTTGCATTTGGCTATTGGAGGTTTTTGCTATGTTGTAGAGTAATTTATTTTATTATGCACCTAGCCCTTTTTCTTTTTTGTTTACAACATTCCTAAAATTATTGTGTACCTAGACCAGGTTTTGGTCAAAAACACTGAACAAGTGTCGATGTTTTCATGATGCCTTATCTCTGTGTAGCCTCGAACGCTGTTTTACGGTATGTGAAAATTGATTGAAATATCGGCTAAAAAAAAGTGATGTTTGAACAAGGCCTTTGTAGCTGGATGTGAGCCCAATGTCCTTAATGCTAAATCAATAATATTAATAGAATTTTGTGGTTATGATCAGTCTAAATTGTATGTTCCTTTAGTCTATTTGAGCTTTGACTGATCATTTGCCATATACATTCACAATTTTTTGATTGTTTTTTGTTCTATACTATTTTGCTTTTTTTCTATAAATATAATAATATAGTATGATTTAATTAAATTTGAATTTGAGAACATGCCTTCTTTTTCTCCTTTTATCATGCTGGACCGATGTGGGGTCTATGTGTAAGTTTGTACGCATTTTTTATAAAGGATTACACCAGACGTAAATGACAATTGTGGTTTTGTGTTTGGGTTAGTGTTACAGAATTTCATTGAATTATAGTGCAAACCCTTTTTATTGTTTGCAACCTTTCTTTTAAAACTTTGAGAGAGGAAATTCTTTCCCCATAATTTTTTTCAAATTACAATACATGTAAGTGTATGTTTTCACTTACATATGTGTTTGGTTACATGTTTTTGCAATTTTGTAAATCCATTAACCAATGATGATGCTATGTATGTATTGTGTTTTCAAACTAGACTGTGCATTTTGATGTTTTTTGTTTTGTTTTGTTCCTTTTGTATTAATATAGGATGTTTCATTATTACCCGCTGGAGGTCTATGGAGGAACCGGTTTATCCAAGACCTTAATAAGGAGCGTTTGGCCCTCAGCTGGTCTGGAGCCAAGCGCACTTGTCCCTATAGGTACCAAAGGGCTCTCGAGTTCCTAAGGCACACGGTGGAACTAAGAAGGTTAGTTTGCTTAAAATTAACTCATCATAGTGTACTCTTACTAATTTTTTTTTTGTTTTTTTGGTCAAAATATTTGTTATACAAAAAAAGGTCCTGTCCCAAAAATGTAATTGGATGTACACATCCAGAAAAAAGTATTGCAACCTTTGCAAATCAAAAATAATGAAGAACCCCACTATCCCCAGCAATATATCCGTTCCATCTTAACATTTGCTCATCAGTGTGCTATTATTTGGCATCCATATTATTGTAAAATGAAAAAATGGGTTTTGTTCTTTTAAAAAAATCTTTGACATATATATTAATGTTAATATTTGTCTCACTGTGAATTTGTTCACAATGCATAATGTTTTAATTTTAAGACTCATTTTTCAAAAACAGGCATCTAGATTATGCATTATAAAGTATTTATTTTGTTTTTTTTTCCTTTCTAGAACACAGTCCAGTGTGGAGGAAGTTCCGCCGAGTGAGGCCCCATCTGAGTTGGATCCAGAGGCAGTTGCGGGGCCTTCTGTCTCAGAGGCAGGTGCTTGGGACAATGAAGGTCCCCGACCTGCTCCGGAAAATCCTCCCCATTTTGAGAGGGCTCATATTATCGAATCATTCGAAGATCTGGGGAGGAGACGCCAAGTAGGTCGGAGACAGCTGCAGGAACGAGGTGATCTTCCAAGTATCCTTCGGGACAACTTGTTAAGATTGGACAATCAGAATGTTCGGACTAGGGAGGAGTTACAAACTCGGATGCGACAGTTGGAGGGGGTGGTGCTGTCGTTGACCCAAAATCCAAACATTCAGTTCCTCCTAAGCCTCGCTCCAATGCTGGACCGTGTCAGTCCTGAGAACATGCCTCTGTGCTGCTCAGCACTGATTCAGACTATTCACTTTTATCAGTGCCACCCCCCATCCCCTTCCTACCCCTCAGCCCCTTCCTACCCCTCAGCCCCTTCCTACCCCCATCCCACTCCTACCCCCCATCCCACTCCTATCCCCATGCCACTCCTATCCCCCATCCCACTACTACCCCTCCTCCCACTCCTACCCCCATCCCACTCCTATGCCCCATCCCACTCCTATCCCCATCCCACTCCTACCCCCCATCCCACTTCCCTCCCCATCACAATCCCGTCCCCCATCCCCCACCTGTCCAGCTTCTCACTCCCATCCCCCATCCCCCGCCCATCCAACTTCTCATTCCCGTCCCCATTCCCCCGCCCGTCCACCTTTTCACTCTCAGAGCAGTGCCCATCCTTTCTTTGCCTCTCCACATCCTACTTCTGGATTTATTCATCCGCCTCCTTCTTTTCAGACTCCCTCTTCTTTTGTTTCCTCTCTGGGTCCTGCTCTGTCAGTGTCCTCCTCCCTTCATACACCCCCTCCTCCCGCTGATTTTAGGGAGTCTTTTCTGAGTGCATTGATGCAGCCACCATGAATACACAGAGGATCCCGCCAACTGTTTATTTTTTGGTTGTTTTGCTGTTGTTTTGGGGGTTGTTGTTTTTTGGGTTGGGTGTGATTGGATGTAGGTTTTTTTATGTACAATTTTTATTTTATTTTATATATTTTATTTTAAATATTTGTAAAAAAAATATTTATTTTCAAATTACTCTAAAGGCAAAATATGGCCCATTTTATTTTTTTAGAAAAAATTTCATTTATTATAAATATTTATTTAATTAACCTTAAAAAACTTGTGTGAGTCAATTATTTCAAAATACATTCATTACAGATATGCAAGTGGGTTTTACAATTTTAAAAAATATACTAAATGAACCAATGGTAAAATATTACAAACACATTTCAACATAGTCTAACACATCTCATTAACAGTTCAAACTTGAACACAAACATTGTAATCAAATTTGTTGAAATACATCCTGTCGGTTTTAACAATAGGAATTATTTAGATTATCACGTATGGCCCTGGTGAATCCGAGAATTTGAAGCGAAACGTAGTCAAAACATAGACAACATATAGACAGTCAAGATTCACATTCTATTAAATCATAGATCACTGCTAATGATGGCATTCTAATTGCCATGGATTATTCACATAATCAAACGCACACACTGGTTATATATTGTTATGTAGTAGGCACACAAACATTGATAGGGACATGTATATTGGTAGAGGACAGACATGTTTATACATTGTTTGAAGTTAATTTTCCAAATGTTTGGGTGAAATTACTCAGCCATAGGGTCAAGTATTATTGTTATGGAAACAATGTCATCCTCACATGTTTTCGTTAGCCATGTTCTACTTTGCACAAGAAAAAGACTTAGGCCTTGTACACATATCAGTTATTTGATCAGTTAATACAATCAGTTTTTGTGAGCAAAAACCAGGAGTGAAGGCTACACAGAGATAAGGTACAATGGTAAAATCTGAACCTGTTCTGTGTTTTTGAAACGCACCTGGTTATGGCTCACAATAACTGATGGAAATAACTGCTCACATAACTGACGTGTGAACAAGGCCTTCATATTTAAAAAATAAAAATAAAAAAAGAGAGTGCAGTCACGGACATGCCGCCAATGCTGGCCAGATTTTTTACCTGTCCTAGCCGTTACAGCGGCTATGGCAGCGCTAAGGACAGTGCATCACATCCAGTGTGGTCAATAGACACAATGCAGTGTGTAATGTAAAACATAAACAAAATACAGAAAATGGCAATTAAATACTATCCTATCTAAAGCGCAGGGCAAGTTAGTGTTTTACAGCATTACATCAGCCGATCCTCGAGTCAGCCATGATGATTGTGTTTCCATATTGATATGTGCGCCCTCTGGTCTTCGTTCATGTTCACACGTCAGTTATGACCAACATTTGTTGGGACACATAACCAGGAGAGCAGGCTACACATACATAATTTATAAAGACATTGTTTGCAAATACTCCATTTTTAAGAACAACACCTGGTTTCAACAGACCAAACCGCATTCAAAGAACACAACCCTAAAATGAGTAGTTAAGTATGCCTAACATGGTCAAACCCCTTTGGCATGACTTTTTAAAGGCAATAAGCATGTAAAAAGAATTTTGTGGAAGAAATGTAGACCAGGAAATAACACACTTTATGCAAAGAAAAAAAGGCATTTTATTGCCACAATGTAAAGCGCACGGCGCAGGCGTGGGATTTCAGCTACGGACAGGGCCGGCAGCGGAGAGAAGAAGCTGCCTGGCTCTGTCAATCTGAAGAAGGAAGGTGTGGTTAGACGTGGGCTAAAGACGATACTAGGTGCAGGGTTACCGCCCCCTGCACCTAGCGAACTCTCATTTACATATTATAAAAATCACTTTTTTGAGATAATGGCTGCAGTAGGGGGATTTTTAGTTACATATATGGTGTCACTTGTCATGGGCACATGGGAAATTACAGCCACTTATATGGGCTATTTTCTGGTGACAGAAACCCTTTAAAATAAAAAAAAATTAATTTTAAACAATTAGCAAAACAAGAGCTTACGACATCCACATTGATAGTTAATAAGTACAATGTGTCAATGCACAGCTGCGCACTCACGATGGCAAGGGTGGAATAGCAAACAATGACGCTGTGCGCTCATGCTCTCAAGAGGAGCATGCGCACGCAAAGCAAAGACTGACCTCCACAGATGTGTGACTTGAGGCAAAGCCAATGGCAGGGGCGTAGCTATGGGGGAAGCAGGGGAAGCGACTGCTTTGGGGTCCAGACCCACAAAGGGCACTCATAAGGAGGAAGACTAAAATAATTTATTGTCAGGGGCCCCTCAACAGTATTATACAATGACTTGTCTTAGAGTTCAATCTTGATTACACACAGGAGTAGGGGTTGCATATGAGTTGGGGGTGGCAAAGAGGTTGCTGGGGGGTGGGGGCCTGATCAAAAATTAGCTATGGGGCCCAGTCAGTTGTAGTTATGCCACTGGGCAATGGCATTTAGACAATCCCAAAAAACTTGTCAAAAAATCATGTCAAATACACAAACATTTTAACCAAAAAAATATATGGAGTAAAATGGCATGGAAGATAATTACCGTATAGTCACCATAAGTCTCTCCTCTGGGGACACACATCTCCGGAACCTCGCATTCTGGCGCTGAAGCCTATGCCTCACCCTCCCCAGAAGATCATCAAACAACTGGACGGTCATCCGAAAGTAAGCCATAAACTTTTTGGGATGCTGCCGCAGCTCTGGGTACCAAACGCCCCCCGAGTCATCCGCGAAAAATTAATGGGATGAACCCAGAAGCGCCGACGTGTCCGGCGACATCTATGACTCCACAGACCAAGCCATATTCCATATTCAAGGCCAAACATCCGATGAGCTGGTAAGATGGTTTCCGCAAACTCCAAACACTTCCACCACACAGCTCACAAATTTAACAAGGACTAATGGAGGACATTATATACCTGGCCAAACACACACTTGTTTAAAAAAAAACAAAACGGATCCGTTAACGGACAGCAAAAACGGAA
Source organism: Rhinella marina (assembly GCA_900303285.1). NCBI lineage: Eukaryota > Metazoa > Chordata > Amphibia > Anura > Bufonidae > Rhinella > Rhinella marina. Next base: position 20,232 of record ONZH01003371.1, read on the forward strand.
ACATAACGGAACAAACGGATCCGTTATTAGAGCAAAAAAAAAACGGATCCGTTATAATAACGAAAACATGTCCCAGATCCGTCTGATAACGTAAAGCAAAACGGTGATGTGAACGAGCCCGAAGTGTAATCTAGGTATTTTTGGAAATGTGTCGGAAACAGCTAAAAAGTCGAAATTTTGTTGCACACTGGACTGGCACGAAAATTTGCAACTTTTCTACAGCAGAAAACTATCATAGAAGCTCTAAAAATCTCCACCAAAGTGTCCCTTGAAAAATACATTCAAATTTTGGCAAGTGTGCAACTTAAAAGTTACACTGTAGTTGGTTCTTATGAGCAACAAACGCAGTTTTTCTTTCAGACAGGCTTACAAATCTTCCCCATTGTATTATAAAAGGTTCATTCCATTATTGTGATTAAAATTCCATTTAGTACAATGACAGTCCCACACATCCCTTCAACCTCAATACTAAACCTCTTAACGGCATTATGTTTAGCTACCCATTTAGTGAACATCCGATTTGGAAATAAGTTTTTTTTTATTTATTTTCTTTGAAAGATTGACACTTAACATTTATTAGCATAATGCAAACTAAAACCAAGAATAGAAATGTTTTGTGTGCCAATTTCCACTGTGCTAATATCTTTATCTCTATGCATCACACACAATGAATATTAGAACAGTGCGGATTCCTATTGAGTCTATTTTTATTTCCAGGGCTTTATAGAAAGGTAAATTCATGGTATGAAATGAAAATACGACTAAAGAAAACATAATTGAAATGACTTTCAGTACTACATTGATTTCATGTTTAGGAAAAAGCAGCATGTGTCTGGCCCCCCACTTCAGATAAATCCACAATACACGGGGGGATACCATTCCTTCTCTCTATTGTTATAAAAGTAGATCTGCATTTTGGAATTCAAAAACTGGCTGTGTCGTATGAACAGGAAAAATGACAAAGCTTCAGAATCAAACTCATTGATGCAGCACGTACACAAAATATAACAGAATAGTAACATTGGAATCGGGAAAGAGATGAGTTGTGCATTTTATATTATTCTACTATCAAGGATGCTAATTAAAGGAGTATCGCTAGGATATGCCCCCATTGTCTGATAGGTGTGGGTCCCACCGCTGGTAAACGGAGCCTTGAAAGTCACAGAGGGCGCACCACCGAGCATTGGCTTGGCTATTTCCATCAGCCTCATAGAAATGAATGGGAGCGGTGGCCGCGCAAGCGCAGTGCGCTTCCATTCATTTCTATGGGGCCAATGGAAATAGCTGAGCCAGTGCTCGCCTATTTTCAGCAGCCCCATAGAAATGAATGGAGGGCAGCCACGCATGTACCCTCCATGACTTTGAAGGCTCTGTTTATCAGACAATGATAGGTAATGGGACCCGCACCTATCAGACAATGGAGGCATATCCTATCAATATGACCCCATTGTCTCAGATGACACAACCCCTTTAATGCCTGGTATGAGGTATAGTTAGTGTCCTGTTACTTCTGGGTCTGTAGATGCTTGTCTTTTTAGCATGTACTGTCCAGCCCCCCCCCCTCCTCTAGACATGTTCAGCCACCTGTGCCAAATGCCCGTTGCATGTACAGTTCCTGCACATGCACAAAGCTCATATACATCCAAATAGGCTTTTTGAAAACACGACATTCATAGATCATCCAGTACCAGAGGATCCTCCAGTAGGTCCAGGCTGTAATGCAATAGTGGGGCCCCAAAGGTTGAGAGAAAAAAAAAACATCTTAAACTGCCATTGATGATAATCATTTGCCGTTAGGGTCTTTAATTTCTTAAATTCAAAACCTATTAGACATTATTGATGATACAGGGTTTAGGCTCCAAGTATAATTTGCAATTCGCGGTCCCCAATGCACGTGCAACATCCGTGCGGTTTCTGCAGATGGATGCAGGCTCGTTCAACTTGAATGGGTCCATGATCCGTCCGCACCGCAAAAAAATAGAACAATTTCTATTCTTTTGCAGTGCAGAAGCGCAGAGAGGTTCTGTGCCACCATTCCGCACCGCCCCTTCTGGATTGTGGACCCATTCAAGTGAATGGGTCCACAATCCGTGATGCAGTGCACAAACAGCTAGGAGCCATATTTTGCGGACCCACTGTTTGCAGACCACAATACGGGCACGGCCAGTACACGTTTGTGTGCATGAGCCCTTAAAGTGTAACTGCCATTTTTTTTTTTTATGTGGGCAATTGATAATCAATTTTTTCAATATACTGCCCTACTCTCATTACCTCAGACATTACCTCAGAGGGCAGTATATACTTATTTATATCATGGCCAGCTTTAGCGAATATAAGAGAGAGGCAGCGATTGCAAGCAGGGCAGTGGGTGAGGAACGTCTACACTAAGAATAAACAAACTGGTTCTACCGGTTCATGATTTGGGCTGAAATTTTACAAAAAATCGGATTCACACAAAACCAATTTTTTGTGATTCTTTCCACCCTTCCTCCAGACTCTGGGACCTTGATTACAAAATGAAATGCAAAATGCAAAATTTACTTTAATCTGAAAATAGGACTTTAGAGCACTGACCAACAGGCCAGTCCTTTTTCTTCTTAGTCTGCTCTGAGATTGTCTTTGGGTAATTAGTAGCTTGAGACAAGGAATGCCAAAGATGTAGTCCATGTCCCGGATATGTCTGTGTGTGGTGGCTCTTGAAGCACTGACTCCAGCAACAGTCCACTCCTTGTGAATCTTCCCTAAATTCTTCAATGGGATTTTCTTGACCATCCTTTCAAGGCTGAGCTTATTCCTGTTGGTTATGCACCATTTGTACCACACTTTTTCCATCCACTCAATTTCACATTAATATGCTTGGGTGCAGCACTCTGTGAACAGCCAGCTTCTTTAGCAATGACCTTTTGTAGCTTACCTTCCTTGTGGAGAGTGTCAATAACTGTCTACTGGACAACTGTCTAATCAGCAGTCTTCCCCATGATTCTGTAGCCTACTGAACCAGACTGGGGGACCATTTAAAGGCTTATGGTGGATTTAAATGGCCCAATATTTGGGCAGATTATCGGGAACGAACGTTCCTGCGAACTCTCGTGTCTGACAATCTTCAATCTCCTTCTGACAATCTCCTTCACTGAATAAGCCGATTGTCGGAAAGGAGCGCTTCCTTCCAGACAATCAGCTGAAAGTGAAAGATATGAGTTTCACTTTTTGAATTGAATTACTGAAATAAACTAACTTTTCGATGAGATTCTAATTTATTGAGATGCTCCTGTATATGTGAACAAACACATTAAAATCAATAGGTATGCGTGCTGTCTGTGGAGAACAAAGCAAACAGTGTAAAATGTGAATGAGGCCATAGTGTGTAGTGCTACAGATTGCTTCTAAACGAGAAGATCTCTGTACATACAGTATGTGGTGCAGTTGAGTATTCCACTTTATTTTCTCTATCAGATTAGTACTGTATGCGATCCTCTGTATGCCACTTTTATGAAATCAGAGGCCGGAAGAGGTACAGTAGAGGCCCTTGCACCTTTCTAGCACCCTTTTTATTACTGTTTATAAAGAATTTCATAATATGGCTGTGTGTATGAGCCCTAAGGGTATATCTACAGTGGATATAAATTGCAGCTGTAAAAATCCCTTGTGGATAACATGTGGATTTTGTCAAGGATTTTACCCTATGTATTCGAAAGGAAAATCCTCTGTGAAAATCCGCAGCAAAAATGGACATGCTGTGAATTAAAAACCTGTACCACTGGTCAATTTGCATCTGAATTCCATCCAGATTTTTTACATAGTATGTGGATGAGATTTGGATTTTCCTCATGCAAATCTGTCGCAGAAAATTTGCAGTGTATCTGTCCCATGAAGACATACTGTCTTAGTAGCTCTGTGGCTTTTTATAAATTTGTGCATACAAATTTTTTTCCTAGAATATTTACGACTTGCAATTTTTTTAAAAATTAATTAAATATTGAATCAAATTATGCTTTCCAGAGTAATTTTACTTTATATATCAAAATCAAATTTTTACATTATTTTTCTTGTTTTCAATTTGTTTTTATTTCATCTAGATCCATGAATCTGTCTTCATTCAAAATATTTGGCCTATATAGAAAAATACTGTTGATCTTTGGTAAGTGTGAAAAATCTAATCCATCATATAAATCTATTGTTTTATTTCATTTTATGATAGTCTGAGACATTACTTAGGATTCATAAATATACATATATACGCATTATAAAACAAACATGAAATTAGCTTATTGCCTTATTTTTTATCTACAATTGTTTTTGCTCTTTGAGCTTTTGAATTATTTTTCTGAAAATCAGTGTCATGCCTAACAAAAGTAACTGAAAGTAAATTATTGCATATATTTTTATGGTTCAATAATAAAATATTTTACTTCTGTTTATAGTGCTAGACTTCTTTCACACTAGCGCCATGAGTTCCGACAGGCTGTTCTGGCAGGGAACAGGCTGCCAGAGCTCTCAGGCATAGCTGGATGTTACTGAAAATAGGCCGGAGTTCAGTCGGATAAAAACGGCTACGTGCAAAGTCATGAAAGAAAGAAAAAACAGGACAGTTACCATCTGTCTTCTCAATACTTCACTGAGGAATGCTGGAATGCTACATATATGAAAAACACTGCATTTATTCAAAAAAGATTCTGCTCCAATTATTTTCCCCACCATAAAAAACTCACTCCTTCTAACTATGGAGCAGAATAAAATCTGTTTGGGCTCATGCACATGACCGTGTGCCGGCCATGCCCGTGTTGCGGACCGCAAATTGCACAGACACCGACCGTGTGGCCAATGTCTTTGAACATGGATCCATTCACCTAAATGAGGTCCACACCGCAAAAAAGTAGTGCATGCACTACTTTTTTGTGTTTTTGTGGAGGCAAGGACAGAAAACCCACAAAAGCACTCCGTAGTGCTTCTGTGGGCTTCTGATCCATGCCTCCATTCCGCACCGCATTAGTGCATTTTCTTTATTTTTATTTTGCACGGCAAACAAGGTGCAAATGTGACGTTTCGGTCTAGCACGGCCTTTATCACACAAGTTGCCATAGGATAGAAGGAATGGTAGTTGAAGGAAATTAGAGCAATGGAACAGTGTAACAGCATGTTCACTGGTGTAGTTACACCGTTCCATTGCTCTTATTTCCTTCAACTACCATTCCTTCTACCCTATGGCAACTTGTGTTTGATAATGGTCGTGCTAGACCGAAACGTCACATTTGCACATTGTTGGCCTTGCAAGAAAAAAATAAAAATAAAGAAAATGCACTGATGATACCACATCTATAGGAGTGCTGAAGTGTTCATTTTATGGATGTAAAGGCTGGGAACTCAACACTTTAGCACCCAAAATAATTGGGACAAGAGTGCTACACCATTTGATCTACATACTGGTTCTAATCCATCCACATGTCTTACAGGACAGGATGAACAATCTTCTACTGATATGAGTATTCATTCAATCCTGACTACTTTAATTTATATTCAGGAAGAGGATGTTTTCCTGCCATAAAAAAGGAAACTAGATGAGTATATTGTACTAAAACATAGAAGAGGATTCTATACGGTAAGAGCAGTGAGACTATGGAACTCTCTGCCTGAGGAGGTGGTGATTGTGAATTCACTAAAAGAGGGGCCTGGATGGATTATTCACGTGTAATAATATTACAGGTTATAGTTACTATATTTCTGGAGAGGTCGTTGATCCAGGGAGTATTCTGATTGCCTGATTGGAATGAATGTTTTCCCCTACAGTGAGGAAAATTGGCTTCTAACTCAAAGGGTATTTTTGTCTTCCTCTGGATCAACTTGCAGGATAACTGCCTGAACCGGATGGACAGATGTCTTTTTTTCAGCCTTACAAACTATGTTATAATAATGGCTTCTTATTCATCAGCAACTCTAGTTTAAGAAGTGTATAATAACTTGTGATATTAGGATTCAAAAAGAAGACCTGGACAAAATCCTAATATATTAAAAAAAAATTGAGGAACAGACAAAGAGCGCGGATTTAGAGTGTGCAGGTGCCAGCAAGTAATTTCACCTGGAAGCATTCACCTGTCCAAAGGCACGGGCATCTCCACTTCCAGGTTGGCTGTAAATCTGCACTGCTCCGCAAGCAGCAGCAGTTGGAGAGCGCAGGTGCCAATTTTGTGCACAACAGCGCAGGCGCCAGATGACAGAACTAGACATAGGCAATCAAAGGGGAGGAGGGAGTGTAGTGAGCACGAGGGGCATAGCTGTAGTGGTGCTGACAGTGCAACAACCCCCCTTTGGTGCTCCAATTGCCTAAGTTGAATATAGATAAAATCCACATAACTCCGCAACCCTGAAAGCTACAGAAAAAATAAATTGTTTTAATCAGCATGATCAACCCTACCAGGCAATATGCCTTGTTTAATAGAGTTGATCATGCTGATAGAGGCTCTAAATACACTAACATTCCACCCTTCATATCAGCTGATCAGCAGTAAATCTGGCGCTGGAACTACATAGTTGTTCCAGCTGCTGAAGCAGTGCTGCTCTATCCACTCCACACAGGCTGAGGCCTGCTTCTCATCTGCTGTGCCTCTTACTGCCCGTAGGGCGCACTCCCATGGTTCATACTCTACCTGCCCTGAACTTAGATTGTTTCCTGGCTACAGTTTTGCTTGATTCCTCTGCACTGGTGTCTCTTGATCCCCGTTGATCAGCAGTCACTGAACAGAGGCTAACTCAAGAGGTCGTGGCCTGGTGGCTCCTCTGCAGTGGAGTCCAGATCCCTTTGTATGGGCTGAATGGTAGAAACCAGGTTGGCCACTTAGGGCTCATCCTAAGGCTACTATCTAAGTCAAATCTGTTCAGTAGCACTGCAGATACTTATCCACTTCATAACAGAATGTCAGAACTAGGCACTTGAACTACACAGCTCCATACAATATGTAGTGTGCTGCTCCCATTCACTGAAAACAGATTATCAGCAGGGGTGTTGGGAGTTGGACCTCTGCCAATCTGATATACAGTAGATTACTTTCCCTAAGAATAAGTCATCAGTATTGAAATTCTGGAAAAGTAATTTACCAAGTAAGGATTGTCCACAGCAGACAACTCATTTTAAGTGGTACACAATAATTTCATGTGCTCCTGTACTGTATTCCCAATGTTTTGTGGATTTCCACCAGCATCTGCTTTATACTTACAGTTCACCATCCAGCTTTTAAATGTGCAAGCAGCTCAAACTGAGGATGTGTGCTTTTACGAATTCATGAGGGATTTAGCCACTGTCAGACACCCTTGGCAGTAACAAAATACTAGGCATGTTCCAAAACAGGGCCAATTCCTGTTTCTCTTGATGTTTGCTTTAGGCTGAGGATGTAAACCTTTTGTGGAATTACTTTTTTTCACATATATTATCAAGTAATTTTCACGTTAATCTGTGGAAGAAAATAAAGTAGTTCCAACTTCTAAAATCACTAACAAGATCTCTGCCTGAGGTGATTTTGAAGTGACTCAACACATAAATGTCAATGATTTTGAATGTTTTATTTTTTTTTTCGTTGTAGTAGAATGATAAGAATTCTAGGTGTAACCCAAAGAGATCTCACAAACAGCTGTCCATTCTGTCATGTAAATAATTGGGCAACTCCCATATGAGAAGGGCAGATTAATGAGCAAAGTTGTGTCAAGACAGATTGTGATCACTGAACAATATATATCATTCTCACCTTTGAATTTCCAAATGCGTTAAGGCCCTATTATATTGCATGATTTTTCGGTAAATTATCAGGAAGAGCATTCATAAGAACGCTCATTCCCAATATTTGGCCCATACAGTCAAGCAGCCTATGAACCGATGAACGAGCAAACTGATTTGTTGGCTGATTCGCATCTTTAATTAGGATGAAAGATGCTTGATTATCGGCAGAACATTTCGCTGTGTAATCAAGGATATGCTGTTGATAATGAATAGACCTGAAAGAGGGAGGAATGACTGTGATAGCAAATGTTCCTTCCACATTCAAACTATGCATCAGTCTGTGCAATCAGACTGGTGCAAATGAGCGCCGATGGATGTGTTCATCGAGCAGTGTAATAGGGCCTTTATAGTAGCTTTATTTGCTCTTTAGTTTAATTGGGTAATGTAGCCAACCAAAAGAATGTGTGGCTGTATATATATATATATATATATATATATATACCGTTTTTTTCGCTTTATAAGATGCACTTTTTCCCCCCAAAAGTAGGGGGAAAATGGCAGTGCGTCTTATAAAGCGAATACTAGTGAACGCTTCCATTATGGAAGGGCTCACTAGTATGTATTAGCTGATGGGAGCGGGGAAAGATACTCACCCTCCCCCCCGCGCTGCAGCTCTGCTTCAGGTCCGGCGCTCCTCTTCTCCTGCCGGCGCTGCACTGTCCTGGCCGTGTACAGCGTCAGGACATAGTGCGCGCACTATGACCTGAAGCTGCACGCAGTCAGGTGACAGTGCAGCGCCGGCAGAAGAAGACAGAGGAGCACTGGACCCGGAGCGGAGCCGCGGCACAGGAGAGGTAAGAGAGGTTTATTATGTTATTCTTATGGGGCTGATCTGAGGTCTGATGGGGGCTGAGTGGGCTGACATGGGAGCACAAGGGGCTGATCTGAGGTCTGATGGGGTAGAGTGGGCTGATATGGGGGCACAGTGGGCTGACATGGGGGCACATTGGGCTGATCTGAAGTCTGATGGTGCAGAGTGGGCTGACATGGGGGCACATTGGGCTGATCTGAGGTCTGGTGGAGGCAGATGGGCTGATATGGGGGAAGAGTGGGCTGACATGGGGGCCCATTGGGCTGATCTGAGGTCTGATGGGGGCAGAGTGGGCTGACATGGGGGCACATTGGGCTGATCTGAGGTCTGATGGAGGCAGAGGGGGCTGACATGGGGGCACAGTGGGCTGATCTGAGGTCTGATGGGGGAACAGTGGGCTGATCTGAGGTCTGATGGGGCATAGTGGGCTGATATGGGGGCACAGTGGGCTGACATGGGGGCACAGTGGGCTGATTTGAGGTCTGATGGGGCTGAGTGGGCTGATCTGGGGGCTAATGGGGGTCTGACATGGAGGGCTGATATGGGGGTCTGATGTGATGCCTGAAATTTATGGGGGGTCTGATATTAGGATCTGATCTGAGGTCTGATGAAAAATATTTTTTTCTTATTTTCCTACTCTATAATCTGGGTGTGTCTTATCATCAGGTGCGTCTTATAAAGCGAAAAATACGGTGTATATATATATATATATATATATATATATATATATATATATACACACACACAGTGTCATGCAAAATTTTGGGCACCCTGGTCAAAATTACTCTTACTGTGAACAGTGAAGCTGAAGATTAAATGATCTCCAAAAAGAATAAAGTTAAAGATAACACATTGTATTTTTTTATTTTCATCTTTACCCTCTTCCTGTGAAATGTTTCCTGTGCCATTGGCTGCAAAACAACCCCAAAGCATAACTGATCCACGCCCATGTTTAATGGTTGGAGAGGTGTTCATTTCATGAAATTTTGTCCCCTTTTTTCTCCTAACATAACTTTGCTCATTGTGGCCAAAGAGCTCTATTTTAATCTCATCGGTCCACAGGACTTGTTTCTAAAAGTCATCAGGTTTGTTTAGATGTTCTTTTGCATACTTCTGAAGCTTAATTTTGTGGTGAGGATGCAGGAGAGGGTTTCTTCTGATGACTCTTCCATGAAGGCCATATTTGTGCAGGTGTTGCTGAACAGTAGAACAATGTACCACAATTACAGAGTCTGCTAAATCTTCCTGAAGGTCTTTTGCAGTCACGCGGGACTTCTGATTTGCCTTTCTAGCAATCCTATTAGCAGCTGTCTCTGAAAATTTTCTTGGTCTTCCAGATCTTCTCTTGACCCACACTGTTCCTGTTAACTGCTATTAGTTAATTACATTTCGAACTGCGGAAATGGCTTTGCCATGTTCCTATAGCCTTCTCCGGCCTCAACCATTTTCATTTGCAGAGTGTTAGGCAGCTGTTTTTTGGGACAAGGTTAAGCTTTAAAATTTGCATGACCTGGCCTTTCCTAATGATGATTGTGAACAAGCTTGAGCCCTAACAGACTTTGAGACCTTCGTCAAAGTTATCTGAACGCTCAAATCTCCTTAGGTTTCCATACTTTTGCAAGGTACTTTTTTCCCTTTTTCACTCTAAAAATGTAAAAAAACAAAATAACACTAGGTATTGCTTAAAGGGAACCTGTCATCAACTTTGTGGTGACCTCACTAAGGGCAACATGAATTAGTGACAGAAATGCTGATTTCAGCGGTGTGTCACTCATGAGCTAATAGTAAGTGGTTGCTGAGAAGCAGCATCCAAATCATTGCAGCCCAGGCCTTGAAAAGAGTCAAATCTACCTGAGAAGAGTCATGGTTATTCCTAATCTCCTGCTCTCCCGCCCATCTGCTGATGATTGTCAGTTCTCTCCTAGAGAGAAAGGGAGAAAACTAGGTAGAAGCCTGTCAGTCATCAGCAGGAGGGCAGGGAGAGCAGGAATTCATGAATAACCAGGACTCTTTCTCAGGGGGCTGGGACTCTTTTCCAGGCTTAGTCTGTAATGATTGTGATGTTGGTTCTAGGCAACCACTTACTTTTAACTTATAAATGACAGACCGCTGAAATCAACTCACCTGTCTCTGCTTTATGCTGCCGTTAGTATGGACAGCATAAAGGTGATGACAGGTTCCCTTTAAAATGTTGTATGTGTGTTTCAGCTTTAAATTCATGGCTTTTGGAAGTTATTTGATCCTCAACTTGCTTAACTGTTCATAGTAACAAACTTTTGCATGCTACTATATATATTTATTTATTTATATATATTTATTTTTCTCATTATATGAGCTGGGCAAATGTGTATAAAAAGATCAAATTTCCCATAGTTTTGGATTTGCATATTTTTCTGATTTTGACCAGATGCCAAACATTTTACTGTGTTAACAACTTAGTATCAAAGTGGTGTAAAGAATTCAGCTCTCACTGATATAAATCCGTATTTCCTTTATTCCGTCTAATGATACAAAACATGTCCTGGCAGCGTACTGCGACTCAGAACCGCTTGTTTTACGTCATTGGATGGAAATGTGATTTTACCTCCTTTTAGATACCATTTGTAATTGTACTAATTTGGAGTGCGTGCTGAGCAATACCATGTTTATAATGGATCTTTCCCTCTTTCCTCCATCACTGTTGTGGTCACTTACACGACAATAGATGTGCTGTACTGTAATAGTGCACAGACAGTAGAAGACCATGCAAACATAGAGCAGTGAATCCTACTGGCTGTGTATTGTGGAAGTCAGAGAGAAGAGATCCCAGTACAGGGAGGGGAAAACCACACACCATTGAGCATAGGTTTCTTTCAGCATTAAAGAGGTATTTCCATCTAAGTGATAAGATTTCATATTGCTCTTGAAGCAAAAATTATGAAATTACCTACAATCTTTGTGCAGCGTTCTCTATATATTCTTCCTGGTCCTTTATGTAATTTACTACAGGTTTCCATTGGATATAGCTATGCTTGCGCAGTGGCATCTGTGTATTTGTCTATGTACCTTGCCAATCTCTCAGGAGCACGTACTGTTTGCTCATATGAATTAGCTCTCAGCCTGGCTGCCTCTCTCTGTTGCTATTGAGTTGTATGGGACGGCTCTGGTACATGCACGGTAGTGTTTCAGCTGCTACTCTGTTGTGCTTGACAGACAGTACTGACAGTCCATGGTGTTACTAGCACTGAGAGGATGGAGAGACAAGAGTTCTGTGAGATGCTGCTGCTTTGTGAATGGTCATGAGGTGCACAATATTCCTCACTCCCCAGCAGGGGTGGACTGGGAACTTAAAGTGGCCCTGGAAAAATTACTAAAAGTGGCCCCATTTTGTAGCTGGGTCCAAATTGATGGAAGGCAGGGCCAGCTATGCTATATTGTGGCACATTATACCACCCCAACAGAGCCAAATACCACAGTCCATCACAAAATACATGCCCATAAACTTCCACTGGCCGGCCATGAGGAGGGCTCAGGCGGCCCCTCGGGCATTGGCCCACCGGGAAATTTCCCTGTAAGGTCTATGGCCAATCCGCCCCTGCTCCCCAGCGTGACTACCTACATCAAAGGCATTCCCAGGAGCCAGATAGAAAGCATTACTCAGTTTGCTTCTATCACTATTCTATAGGAGCATGGGGAACATGCCCCATAGACCTTTTTGCTTTGTCATGTGAAAAGCAGGATAAGTCCTGCCCACATAACAGGCACAGTGGGAAAACAGGAAGTGGAGGGGTGCAGAAACTAGGAGGGAGGAATAACCATTTAACCACCCATATGCTGTTTTACAGTGGTCACTAAGGGGCCTTATGCTGGGCAATCATGCAGCGGAGAGCGGGAGCTCGGCTCTCACATGAAAGCTGCACTCCTGCTCTAACAGCCTGGACCATCAGGAGTGCAGATCCGGGCTGGTTTACCCCTTACATGCCACGGGCAATGGCGCCCGCTGCATTTAAGTGGTGAGAAAGGGAGCAGACTCCCTCTGTCTTCCATCTGGACCCCGCAAATGTGATCGCGGGGTGCCAATGGGTGTAAAGGCAGGTTGGGACCTGGTGTAGGCCCCAAGCCTGCCTTGAGTGTTTTCCAGCAGGCTGCGCCAAAGAAGTTAATGTCAGTATGGCACTGACATTAAAATGCAATCTACTTTAGGGCTAGTGAATTGCATTTTAGAAGCAATCAAAATATTGCTTGTTATAGTCCCTTTGTGGGACTATTAAGTGGTTAAAAAAAGTTTTAAAAAACATTTATTAAATTTAAAAAAATTCAATTAAAAAAAATTTGCTTTTTTTCCATTAAAGGGATATTCCGGTTACCATAAATATAACTAATGTTTTAGACTAATTCATCATCAATAATTACCTAACTTGTCAGTTTCACATATTTACCATTCAGTAGTTATAAAAGTAGATTTCTTCCTCTGCTACCTACTGTTTTTCCTCATAAGTTACGGTTATGGCATCGACCTATAGTTCTGAGCCTTTGTTAAGTCAAGTATACTCAGTGTGTTGCTATCAATTCTCTAGCTAAATGATAGTGTGCTGGTGAGTACTGAGTAGAGCAGGAAAGCTAGGCATTGTGGGGATTGTAGTTTTGTGAGGGAAGATCTGGAGCCATGATACTCTGTGTGTTGCAGGCTCACATAGGAGCTAGACAAATGGATTGCAAGGTAAAATGAAGCTCTGGTTATATGTATAGGTATGGGTTCTGGTTGGGTCACAGCTTTCAGCCTTAATGCAGTTTTTAAAAAAATAAGTTACTTGACCGGAATACCCCTTTAAAAATATGCTTTTCAATGAAAAAATTGCAAAAATAAAATCTCCCCCACATGTTTGGTATCGCCACATCCGTAAAGACCCACACTAATTGCTAATTTATTCTTAGTCGCCACCAAAAAAACTTAATAACAAGCGATCAAAAAGTGTTATTTGCCCCAAAATGATACCTATGAGAACTACAAGTCGTCCTGCAAGAATCAAGCCAAGTAGTAAAACGTAAAAAAACTTACATGTATTTGGTATCGCTGTAATTGTGCTGACCCAGAGAATAAAGATATTATGTTATTTATGGTGAAAAATGAATGCCGCAAAATTTATAACGTAAAAACTCAGTGGTGTTTTTTCCCATCTCCCTCCCAGAAAGAGTTAAAACAGTTAATCATAAAGTTATATGTACCCCAAAATGGCACCATTAAAAATGGCAACTTGTCCCGCAAAAAACAAGCCCTCATACAGCTACATAGACGGAAAATTTATAGCTATTGGAAGTCAACAATGAAAAAAGGAATAAAAGCGCTTGGTCAGTAAGACCCAAAATAGGCTGGTCACTAAGGGGTTAAGGGAGATCAGATGATTCCTTAAAGTGCTGTAAAGGAACATCCATACAAGAATGAAGTTGTGCTGATACATGATAACCGAAACTCCTCACACTCCATGGTAACAAATCTTTTTTTTTTAACTTATAGGAAAACAGGCCGAACTGGATGGACAGATGTCTTTTTTCGGCCTTATAAACTATGTTACTATGTTACTATGTTACTAAAATGGCAGCTATATGTGTTACAAAGTGAAAGTAAGAAGCCCGGGAACATGAGATCACCCAAAATGCAGAGCAGACAGCCAATCAGCAGCTAGCTAACCGCCTTTGATGTCACACGCCTTTAAAAGCCTCACGTGCAGTTTCCGCCATTTCACTTTGAGCTGAGCATAGGGAGAGAGATGTGACAAGTGCTAGGGACAGTATTGCTAAAAGCTTTTAATTGTGGAATATTGGATAGGGAGAGTACAGTGACAGTGTAGTGAGATTGAAGGGAGAATTTTTACACACTGTAGGAAGAGCATAGGAACACTGCAGGAACAATGCAGAGACTGTAATCTGAAGCTGAAGGGATCCATAAGAGACAGCGCAGTTTGCATCAATCACTGGGTAGGGCACAGAGCTATCTAATTAAACAGTGTCCTCCTTGTTTAATTAATAAGCAATTGTACAGTATTAGGCCTTGATTCTCAAATTCGGGTGAATAGCTTTCTCATCTTACTGTTATTGGGGTGTCTACCTTGTTTAATATATAATAAATTGTATTGAACCTTGATTCTTAAAGGGGTTGTCCGAGTTATTTTTTTGTTCTTTATATGTTTCTAACTTGTCAGGTATAACAACTTTCCCATATACTTTGTGTTTCTAAAGCTGCTGGTTTCTCAGAGTTGACTGAGGGTCACATGACCTGTGATGTCACCTTATCTCTCTGCTCTGTGATGTTTCGTTCACAAGCCTCAGAGTTCAGATAACAGTCTGTACACGAGACGTCACTGGCCACGCCCCCTTTCTTTGCCGGGCTGCTATCTGCTCTCTCCCTGGTTTCCTTCAGATAAAACATTAACCCCTTCAGCCAGAACCTGTGAATAACCTGTCTTGTTCTACTGTTAGTGGGGTGTCCACAGTGACATTGAATAACTTATTTTACATATACAGTTAGTCTTACCATACAGTATGTCCAACAGACAGTTGCCAGAGCCCTGCGGGGGGGGGGGGGCGCAGCAACAGCCGCAGCAACAGGCCAGAGCTGCCACTGTCATCCAGCGGTTGTTTTTTGACAACCAATCCCACTGTCCTGGAATGTTTGACTCAGTCTTCAACATCATTTTAACTGACATCAGATAACCACAGCCAGTAGCCGGTGGGTTCCTCTGACACCACACTTAGTTGGCATGGCCCAGGAACAAGCTCTGTGCCCTCAGAAAGTAATTTGAACCAGATTAATCTCTGACGTCAAGTAGAGGCCATAGCTGTTAGTATTAAGGGCCTTTACAAATTCATTAAAGTTAGAGACAGAGCTGTTCCAGAGGATCAATACATCATCGATGTATCTTAGCCACATCGTGATGTATGGTGACCATTTCATATTACTTTCATCAAATACCTCCTCCCTCTCCCACCAGCCCAGGTATAGGTTGGCATAAGATGGCGCGCATGGACTGCCCATGGCGACGCCCCTGAGCTGGTGAAGGATCGGACAGTTAAAGAGGAAGGCATTATGGTGAAGTATGAACTTAAGAAGAAGAACGATGAAGTCATTGTGCGCAACAAACTCTCTCCCACGTGCTTGCAGGAAACAACATACAGCTTCACACCCTCCTATGTGAGGGATGGAGCTGTAAAGGGCCTCCACGTCGAGGCTGGCAAGGTAGGTGTCAGCCCCGACGTGTATACCATCCAACTTATTAACAACCTCCATAGAATCCCTCACGTAGGAGGGAAGGGCCAGCACAAAAGGGCGCAGGATAATGTCCACGTATACACTGATCTGCTGGGTAACACTGTCATTTCCTGAGACAATGGGTCTCCCTTTAAGAGCTGGGACTCGGCGCAATTCACTCACACCAGAAAGAGGCATCATATTAATGCAGTCTGGTTGTAAATTGAGTGAGCACCTTGCCCTACCTGGTTCATCTTAGTTTAGTCTCCACCTGTGATTTAGATGTATATAGGTCAGGACTTTAGGGCAAGCTCATATTTAG
This sequence comes from Rhinella marina, assembly GCA_900303285.1. Lineage (NCBI taxonomy): Eukaryota > Metazoa > Chordata > Amphibia > Anura > Bufonidae > Rhinella > Rhinella marina. Next base: position 36,355 of record ONZH01003371.1, read on the forward strand.
GTTCACTTTATTAAGTTTCTTCCTGACTGATCTCTGCATTGAGCTATACTCTCAGGAATATTCTCTCTCTCTTTTTTTGCCCCATCTTCATGACCTGCACTGAGAGTGATTCTGTTGCTAGCACTTCTGAGGCGACTCTCACTCCTTGTACATATCCTACACCCAGGACCGTTTTGATGCCGCCATTTGACATCCCTTGATGTTGGCTGTGGGGATCTCTTGGCGGTGATAATACTTTGGGGCTGGACTCAATCCAAGGTGGATTGGTTATTGTGTAGCCCACCCATGACCTATTTACTCTATGTCCACTGGGTGGTTGCTTACTTTTTGTTTACTGTTTATCCTTGAGAGTATATTTGTCTTCCCCCTTCTTTTTAGACAATAATTGATAATAAAGCTTAGTTTTAGAGTCCCTTTTTGTTTCCATGATATTTGCTGTGCCTGGAGACGCATATTATTGTATTTTTCTTCTCCGTGATCAGTGAACGTAAAATGCCATACTCGCCGGTGTGGGAATTTTTTATCAAGTTGCTTGAGGACATCAGCGTGGCCATTTGTAGGATCTGTGGGCAGAAGGTGAAGCGCGGCCAGGGTGCCAGTATTGGCACAACGACCCTGGATCAACACATGGAGCGTCAACATAAAGTGGCTTGGGAAAACCATGATGGTAATGTGGTAGTACAGCCTGATGCGTTTTCCACTGGCCCGCACCCCTTCTCACTGCTGTGCTCTGCATAGATGGTATGCTGTACAACCACTCAGAACTGTGCCTACAGTGGAGGCTGAGAACAAAGTGGAGGATGAGGAGGTAGAGGAGGACATTGGCGCCGGAATCACAGCATGAAAATGTAAAGGCGCCAATACCATAATCTGGGCAAGTTGATTCAAGAAATCACAAATTGTCTTTAAAGTGGCCAGAAAACTGTGCATGCACTTCAGCCACTCTTACTAGGCAAAACACGCCTTCCTTGAGCTGCAAAGGCAGAATGGTGTTCCCCAACATCGCCTCATGTGTGATGTTTCCACACCCTCCACCTGTTAGACAGAGGAAAGCTGTGAACGATTTCTTGATGATGCAGGTGGACAGAAATATTTCCCTGTGTAACTTTGATGGTAGCCAGTGGCAACTCATGCATGACACCTGCCGTTTGTCCATATCTTTTGAGGAGGCCAGATTATTTGTCAGTCGCCAGGACTACGGTATGAATGATGTCATTCCACTTCTTCACTCTTGGAGCAGTTGCGGATAAATCTGGCTCACCAGATGGCGTGGCGCCTACATCTCACGGCCAACTAAGCCATGTGGGGGCTGAACTGGCAGAGGAAGAGGATGAGGACATTAACACCCAGGAATTATATACAGAAATGGGTGGTTTATCTGACAGAGAGACAAGAGAGGAACATGAGGAGCAAGAAGAGCTGAAGGGTAATGAGGAAGATCAGGCAGATGACCCTGACAGACCATGGAAGTATACAGTCGAGATGGAGACAGGGACTCCATCCGATTCCCTTGCACAAATGGCCAGATGCATGCTAAGTTGGTTGCGTAGTAACAGCCGCATTATCACCATTTGGCAGAGAGACTTTCCAGAGGGGAAAACCAGGTTGCTACCTCTTGAAGAAGGATTGGCACATGAGGCCAGATGGACTAGGGAGTACCAGTGCAAAATACCAGAGGTACAGACGTAGTCAGCAGACCGAGTTGTAATCAGGACCAACAGTGCAGAACCAAAGGATGAGACAGAGGCAAAGTCAAATAAGCAATAGGTCAAAGCAAGCAGCACAGGTACAGGTCAGGCAATCCAGGTCGGCAACAGGAGAGTCGAGGCAAGCAGGAAGGGATTGACCAGGTAGCGAAGTCCAGAAACACAAGCACGGGTCAGGTAAACAGGAACACAAGCAGGGATTATAGCAACCTTTGCATGACACAAGGACCTTTATGCTCAGGCATTTGGAAAGGGGGCTGAGCCACTTATATAGATGCAGGAGGGCTAGGATTTGTCAGCAAGGTCACATGTGCGAACCCATAAATCACAGGAAGTGACACGCGCTGGCCTTTAAGGAAGTGCTACAGGGAACAAGCTGAAAGTGTACTGTGCCCAGGACCGCGGCCGTAGGAAGGGGAACATCGGTGGACAGCAACCGATGGTACAATATTGCTTCAATGCACAGTGATGTAAACCGAGATACACTCTCCCTGCAGGCTGAGATATAGCTGATTTAATGTGCTTTGTTCCAAATTAATTCGGAATGAAGCAAATTTTTTTTAAAGAAGTGTTCGAATTGAATTTTTGGAAATTTTGCTTATCTCTAGTGACAAATAGTGAACGAAAATATAAAAAATTAAATTCGGCTGCTTTGCCGAATTTCACAAAGAAATTACATTTTTTACGAATTGCTTCATCACAAATCGCATGCCATTGTATGTAGCAGGCGCAATGACGGAGAATGACTATCGCAACGCCCCCGTCATTAAACCCCTCAGATGCCGCGTTCATCGTTGATTAAAATTCAGGCCTTTCAGGGATTAATCAGGGTAAAAAAAATGAATACTCACCTTATCCATTTACTCGCAGAGAAACCATCACGGCCATCTTGATTGAAGAAATCCATGTGGTCACGTGACAACATCATCTTCGATTCGCTCATCTCTGTGAAAACAGCAGCATCCTGTAAACAGAGACCTAACATCCTGACATTTAGGGCCTGTTCACACAACCGTGTGAACAGGTTCGCACCTATTCCACAAAATTGCGGAATAGGTGCGGGCCCATTCACTTCAATGGCCGTGGCTCCTCAAGAAATTATACATGTCCTATTCTTGTCTGCAACAGCGGACAAGAATAGTCGTTTTGAGCGGGATGCCCGGCCGCGTGTTCAGCAAATTGCACAAGATGTTGGTTGTTCACAGTCAGCTGTGTCTAAAACCTGGACCAAGTACAAACAACATGGGAAGGTGGTTAAAGGCAAGCATAGTGGTAAACCAAGGAAGACATCAAAACGTCAAGACAGAAAACTTAAAGCAATATGCCTTGAAAACAGAAAATGTACAACAAAACAAATGAGGAACAAATGGGAGGAAACTGGAGTCAACGTCTGTGACCGAACTGTAAGAAACCGCCTAAAGGAAATAGGATTTACATACAGAAAAGCTAAAAGAAAGCCATCACTAACACCTAAACAGAAAAAAATCAAGGTTACAATGGGCTGAGGAAAGGCAATCGTGGACTGTGGATGACTGGATGAAAGTCCTATTCAGTGATGAATCTCGAATCTGCATTGGGCAAGGTGAAAACAAGCAAATTTCCACAGTCATTGATGATATGGGGCTGCATGACAGGTAAAAGCACTGGGGAGATGGCTGTCATTACATCTTCAATAAATGCACAGGTTTACATTGACATTTTGGACAGTTTTCTTATCCCATCTATCGAAAGGATGTTTGGGGATGATTAAATCATTTTTCAAGATGATAATGCATCTTGCCATAGAGCAAAAACTGTGAAAACATTCCTTGAAGAAAGACACATAAGATCAATGTCATGGCCTGCAAACAGTCCGGATCTCAATCCAATTGAAAATCTGTGGTGGAAGTTAAAGAAAATGGTCCATGACAAGGCTCCAACCTGCAAAGCTGATCTGGCAACAGCAATCAGAGAAAGCTGGAGCCAGATTGATGAAGAGTACTGTTTGTCACTCATTAAGTCAATGCCTCACAGACTACAAGCAGTTATAAAAGCCAGAGGTGATGCAACAAAGTACTGGTGATGTGTTGGAGTGTTATTTTGTTTGTTTTTCATGATTCCATAATTTTTTCCTCAGAATTGAGTGATTCCATAATTTATTCCCTGTGCTTGTTCTAAAAATGTAACGGTTACTGGCTACCACAATTATTTTTCTTGATTTCTTTTAGTATTTCTTAAAGCCAGAAAGTTGCCATTTGAAATGCCTCTAGTTTTTTGTCATGTCTGTGACTTTTTTCCCAACAAAATTAAACAACTGAAGGAACATCCTCAGAGACTGGTGATTCCATAATTTTTGCCAGGGGTTGTATATAGGTGCATTTATCTAGTTCACCTGCTGCAACATTAACCCTTAGCATACCGGAGGTTTTTGGGTTTTCATTTTTCTTCCCTATCTTCCTTAAAGAGGACCTTTCACTGTTTTAACTTACAGTAGCTAAATACCTTTATTGTTAGGGCACCCCCCGCTGATGCCGGCACCCGTTCAGGTTTTTCAAAATATCGCTCCTGCGCTCCGCTGTGGCCCCCTGTATATTTCCCGCTCAGTATGCTAATCCAGGCTTTCTCAATGGGCGTCTCCTTCTCCCTGGCTGTGCCACGATCCAATCACATCGGAGAGCGTCACAGCCAGGGAGAAAAAAACTCCTTGGCTATGACGCTCTCCGATGTGATTGGATCGCGGCACAGCCAGGGAGAAGGCTGAAAAATTATTAATCCTTTAGTGAAAGTATTAATCTTGTGACAAATTGGCCTTGTAGCAAATAAATAAGCCTTTTATCAAATAAATTAGTCTTTTACCACATAAATTAGTCTGCTTCAGTATTACAATCCCATGTCCCTATGACGAACGTCGTTGAGCGGGTAAACCTCACCTGTCGGCAAAGGGTAGGCACACGCGATCCCTTCAGTGCAGCCCCGGACATGTAAGGGCATCACAGAACAGTTAGTGCTCAACGACACTTGGACCTCCAGGTAGTTAGGCGCTGTAGCGTTCAACTTATCGTCATTATTAGGGCACAATTACAGATGTAAGGAAGAGCTTTTAACTGCAACAACCTTAATGAGACATTATTGTTTCCCTTATAAAGCTGAGGAAGCATAACCCGCACCTGTCGGCGAAGGGTAAACCACATGGGCCGAACATGGTGGATGGATCAAACATGGCAGCTGGATTATTGCCATAAGGGAGAAGTCTTGTTGGTGATAAAAAAAAAAACACACAAATCGCTCCAACAACTTGACCCACATTCATCGTAGCTAATCTTCATTCTTAATTTTAGTCAATGTTTGGTCAGTGTTTTCACTCAGTATTTGATCAGAACTTGTAAGACAAAAGGAGGAGTGGGTCCAAAACAGTTGAGATGCAAATAATTCCATTACATGTTATCTCTGCTTTGGACCCACTCCTGTTTTTGGCTTACAATGAGTGATCAAATACTGATGCAAAACATTGACAAAATACTGACCATCTGTTTTATGTTCTTCTGACGGATCAGAAGAATGAAAACATAAACACTGATGTTAACACAGCTTGATTGCCACTGCTGCTGTCCCCTCTCCCCATTCTGACATGGAACCACTTTTGTCACGGTTACTGCCACTGCTGCCGCCCCGCTCTGTCATGGGAACACTATTGTCATGGTTACTGCCACCTCTGCAGTCACCGTCCACGCTCTCATGGGCCACTGTCCCCACTCTGTCATGAAGCCACTATTGCTGCCACCTTCCCCCACTCTGTCATGGGGCCACTACTGCCACTGCTGGATAGGTCATCTATTTGTTAAACTTGCAGAATACCTTAAGCCCCTTTCACACGTGCGTCACAGATTAGGTCCGGATGCGTTCAGGGAAACTCGCACCATTTTGCAAGCAAGTTCAGTGAGTTTTGTCTGCGATTGCGTTCAGTTGTTCAGTTTTTTCTACATGGGTGCAATGCATTTTGATGTGTTTTTCACGCGCGTGATAAAAAACTGAATGTTTACAAACAACATCTCTTAGCAACCATCAGTGAAAAACGCATTTCTGCCTTTGGTTTAAAAAACTGCATCAAAAACTGCCACAAAAAGCTTTATGTGACACCACCCTTAAAACAAAACTTCAATAGTGTGCCTATTCTACAGTAGTATTAATGGTTATCAGGAAGAGGATGCAGTGTTGGCTACCAATTAGGATGTCTTCACATTGAAAATCAATTCTATTAATTTGAATGGGACGGCAAACACATGGATTTCTGCAAGCCACATTCAGGTGAATGAAACTGATTTTCAGTTGTGGAAATTTCTACTACAAAATTTGCACCATAAAGACATCCCCTATGTTAGCCTATGGGGTTGAAAAATATTAATATTAACATTCTGAAGCAGAACAGAACGCAAAAAAGGTTTTGTTGTTGATTTCCTGTAGCTGAATTTCTCTATTAAATTTAATGGAGATGCACTGAAATCAGCAACATTTTTCACACATAAAATCCAAAGCATAATCGGCAACAAAAATGTAACATGAAGAATCTGTAACGTCTGAAGGCATCCACATGGAAAATAGGATGTAGAAGAGAAGAGGATCCTATAAATGTGGCGCAAAATTGGAAATCTCTGATATTCCAAAACTTGGGGATCATCCACACATCTCCTAAAACCACATGTTCAATTTTAAAACAGTTCAGTATAGAGTTCTTTAGGCGACCGGCACACATTGGGGAATACGTGTGGTTTTTCCACACTGACGTTGGAAAAAACACAGAGTAGCATATTACCATTATACAACTCTCATGTGTACTTCGTGGATTTTTCTGTGTGGAAATTGACCTGCCATGCGGATTTGCAAATCCTTAGCATGTCATTTATGTTTATAATAAAGGATGAGATCCGCGGCAAAACCACATCATTTTCGCACCAAAAAACGCTGTTAGAAATTGTGGATTTTGGTGCAGATATTCCGCAGAAGCGCACATAAATCCTCATGGAATTCATGTGTACATTATGGGGCACATTTATTAAGCTTTTAGACGCCGGTCTTAATAAAGACCTAAGCTGGCGGTGGATCGCATATGCATCTCAATAACTTTGCCGCATCCAGCGCCAGTTCTACATGTAAGACAGCTTCTGAGCTGTCTTACATTTAGACGATTTTCTGTGCCTAAAACAGACGTAGAAAATGGTGAATGAGTCGGGCCTGCTGGCCATTCCCCACCCACGCCACAAGCACAATTTTAGAACTAGCATGAGCAGGGCGAAGTCGCAGATAGCAGTGCAACTGATAGTTGCACGGCCATTTGCACCTAGAATACACCTAATTTAGGTGTATTTCAGCTTAGTTAATGACCCCCAATGTGTGTTCATGGGCTTAGGGTTTGCAAGCATTTTTTTAAAAAAACAGGAGTTGGTTAAAAAAAAAAGTAGTAGTATCTGTCAATAATATTTTCTCTCCTTTCATGATCCACACCTAATCTGGGCTTCAAAAACTGCATAAAAATAGCCTGCAAAAAGTGCATATGAAGGCACCCTTAGGCCTCTTTCACACGGGTGAGATTTCCGTATCACGCATTGCACCCGCACTGAATCCTGACCCATTCATTTCAATGGGGCTTTTCATATGAGAGATGTTTTTCACGCATCAGTTCGCCGTTGCGTGACAATCGCAGCATGTTCTATATTCTGCGTTTTTCACGCAGCCCTGGCCCCATTGAAGTGAATGGGTCTGCGCAGGGGCGTAGCTATAGGGGGTGCAGAGGTAGCAGTCGCTACCGGGCCCAGGAGCTTGAGGGGGCCCAAAGACCCTTGTGCCGCATAAGAAGACACACAAAGCACTGAGGAAAGGGGGTCCAAGATGAACTCTTGCACCAGGGCCCATGAGCCGTTAGCTACGCCCCTGGGTCTGCGTGAAATAAAATGCGTTATTCACTGATGGTTGCTTAGAGATGTTGTTTGTAAACATTCCGTTTTTTTATCACGGGCGTGAAAAGCGCATCAAAACGCTTCGCACCCGTGCGGAAAAAACTGAACAAACGTATACAATCGCAGTCAAAACTGAACCACCGGACTGAATCCGTGACGCTCGTGTGAAAGAGGCCTTAGGGCTCATGCACACTAACGTGTGCCGTCAGTGCCCGTGCTGTGGGCCGCAATTTGCGGTCCACAAATCAAGGGCAATGACAGTGGGGCCGCTGCATTCAGATCGCGGACCCATTCACTTGCATGCACTACTTTTTTTGCTGTGGAGGCACGGCCAGAAACACCACGGAAGCACTCTGTAGTGCTTCCATGGTGTTTCGATCCATGCCTCCGTTCCGCATCTCCAGGATCGCAGACCCATTCAAATGAATGGGTCCGCGATCTGTGATGCGGGGTGCACACGGCCGGTGCCCATGTATCGCGGACCCGCAGTATGCGGGCAACGCCCGTGTGCATGAGCCCTTAGGATGCTGCAGCATGTAATGGCGCTGCTGCATTGTAGATGAGGCAAAAACATATTAAAAAATGTACCCAGTGTTTTGTAACAACATATGGGTTTATGTTGCAATTCCTTTTAGCAAGGGTTAAAAAAAGCTAATCTCACACACAGCAAACATAAATTACATTAATGTAATTCAATTTTGTAATTAATGTCATTTGGGTTCGCTGTGCGTGATTTGCTTTTTTTCCCCTGTGCTGGAAGAAAATGCAGCAGAAAAGCAGACATGCTGTTGCAAAAACCACATTTTTTTTTTGCACCATCCAAAACGCAGCAACACTGTGATGTGTGACAACACCCTAAGGCTCTATTCACGTCCTGTTTTTCTTTCCTGATTCGATCCTGATTTTTTCAGGATCCATTGAAATGAATGGATCCAGATCACGATCAGGATCGAATCAGCAAAGAAAAACAGGACGTTTTGGTAAGGCCACATCCACATGGCAAGTTTTTATATGGATTTTCATTATGGATTTGCACGCAGATTTTGCAGCATTCCTGGGATCCAGCGCTTGTTTCTTCCATGCTGTGTTGTGACCTGACGTTACACAGCGTGAGGTCACAGAGCACGCCTATGTCCTTAAGCTGTGTGCAATTCACAGAACAGCCTGTGGTATCTGCAAGAGAAGACCAGGGAGCGGTGGGTCTAGAGCCCGCACAAGGTACGCTCTATTCACCACTCCCCGATCCTGCTGTACTAATGAGCACTTCCATAAAGTAACAGCACATTATCATTTGCCCCATAAGACGCGCTGAAATTCCCCCCTCCACACTTTTTTTTTGGGGGGGGTGGGATGGAGGTGCATCTTTATAGGACAAAAAATACAGTTTTGTGATTCAGTTTGTATAATTTGAAAAAGTGAGGCTTTCTCATCTCTTTTACATAGCTATGTCATACATATTGGCCCAGATTTACTAATCTGTCTGCTCCAAAAATCTGTCTAAAAAGTGGTGAAAATTGGCACATATAGGGTTTCTACACTTTTTTCAACATGCTCGACAAGGAAGTGAAACTTAGCAGAAAGTGGGTGGAGCTTCACATGAAAGGGGGCAAGTCTAAGATGCGTCATTTTCAGATAAAATTGCATCACCATTCAGAATTTAAAATCTGTCTCAAAGTAAGCCAACCAATAGTTGGTATAGAGTCATAGGAAAGTGTCTATCCCTGCACCAGCCCAAGCCCCTCTGATAAATCTGGTGCAGGTCTAGACAGCCTGTCTAAGCTTACGCCATTTTTAGATTATAAATCTGGGCCATTGTCTGTACCCAGTCACAAGATACTAGACTTCACACACATCATGTGACTTCAGAATTCAGTCTTCAATCAGGATGATTTAAAAAGACAGAGAGGAATAAACTTCTGCCCAACTCCCCAGTATCTGCTGTAGGAGGACAGTCGCCAGTATGGAGATTTTAGAAGTTGAGAAGTCCCTAAGAAAAAACTGGAATGACATATACATACTGCACACATCTTGTACTCTGTACACAGATTAAAAATATCACCCAACACGCAGGTAAATTCCTTCCTTGATATGGAGGGATTAAAGGTATCTGACAAATATTCAAACTTATACCCATACTGTCTATGACTATGTTGGCCATATTTTTTTCCCATTCTGCTGACTCTGGATAGATATTACTTTATTAAACACTAGTGAAACTGCAATATCAGCATAGCAGCAGACCAAAACAGTACAACAGTGCATGTCGAGAAGGGGTTAAGGAAATTGTTTCTAAAATGAGGTCACTTCTTGTTTTTTTTTTTAATTTCACATCAGAACCTCTGTAGTTGCTAGCCAATACTGTATGAATCATCACACTAGGCCTCACATGGTGCACTTTCTCTTCTGAACCTTGCAGTGTGCCCAAACTGCAGTTTATGAACAAATAGGAGTATTGTTGGGAAAATTATGTAACAAAATGTGGGATTGGCTTTTTCTCCTATTACCACTTGTAAAGTGGTGTTAAAATTAATAATAAAGCCAAAACTACATATTATTGAAATACAATGTAATTTTTAATTACATGTCCCAATCTTAAAAATCTTCTATGAGGCACCTGTAGGGTTAAGTCAATCACTATACTCCTAGGTGAATTTATTGAAAGGTTTAGTTTCCAAAAAGGGGTACCCTTGTGGGTTTTTACACTGTATTGGTACCTCAGGTGCTCTGCAAATGTGAAATAGCCCTCCAAAAGCCAAATGGTGCTCCTTCCCTTCTGAGACCTGCGGTGGGCCCATGCAGCAATTTCTGACATATGGGCCACTGTCGTATTAAGGAAAAAATATGCAACAAATTGTGGGGTGCTTTTTTCTTGTTACCACTTGTGAAAATTAAAAATTGGGGCTAAAGGAACATTTTATTTGAAAAAATTAAATTTTTAATTTTCACAACCTAGTGTCTCTAAATTCTATGAAATGCCTGTGGGGTCAAGGCTTTCTCTAAACCCCTCGATAAATTCGTTGAGGTGTAATTTTCAAAGTGGGGTTACTTTTTGGGAGTTTCCCTTGCAGGAGCCATTGGGAACTCTTCAAATGAGACATGATGCCTGTAAACAATTCCAGCAAAATCTTCTCTCTAAAATAATGGAAAATCTGCCAAATAAAATGTTAAATTTAACCTCCATTTTGCTTTAATTCCTGTGGAAAACCTAATGGGTTAACAAAGTTTCTAAAATAAATAAATAAATCAATAAATAAATTTAATAATGTAATAATGTCCGGCTTGTAATTTCTAGAATGGGGTAATTTATTGGTAGTTTCTATCATGTAAGTCCCTTGAAGATACTGCAGAACTGAATTGGTCCTGAAAAAAGTCAGTTTTTGAAACATTCTTGAAAATTTGCCTCTAAAGTTCTAAGCCTTCTAATGCCCTTAAAAAAATTACATTTACAAAATTATACCAACATAAAATAGACATATGATCCAGAAAAAGAGAGTCAACTCGAGTCAGCACCATCCACACCAGGAGTAACTGAGTCCAATGTATATGGTTGTAGACGTTGATGTAATGTAACAGATGCTCAATGCCAAGATTAAGTTCAACATAACTTTTATCCAGAAAGAATACATACCATGGCACTCACCAAACTTTATTCTTTTATTATAGCATCACTAATGCAAGTAAACAAATAAAAATAAAATTACAAAATGATGCCAACATAAAGTAGAAATATGGTGAATGTCAATAACTATTTTGTGAGGTATCACTGTCTGTCTTAAAAGTTCAGATTTAGGAAATTTCTGAACATTTTGGATAAAAAAAACATATTGACCAAAGTTTACCACTAATGTGAAGTACAATGTGTCTAAAAAACAAAGCAAAACTATATCGGAATCGCTTGAATATGAAAAAGTATTCCAGTTATTATTACATAAAGTGACACATCAGATTGTTTGTAATGAGTTAAAGAAGCACTATTTTTATTCTCTGACCTGTTAGAAAGGTAGATGATGTATATTGTAGTGAAGATAATCTGCTTACCTGTGACAGTATTTGTGAGTTATCCCCTCCCTTCTGAATCTCAGCTATGTCATGTGACCTGCACTCTGACTTTCCCAATTACACAGCATCTTATGTGTGGACAGGAAGTCTGTTTCTCTATGCATTCCTATGGCAGCCTCAATGTCAGTCTCATAGGAATGAATAGAGAAGTAACTGACTTCCTGTCCTGTGTCAGTTGGAGGTCAGGGAGTTGGTCACATGACACAGCTGAGGATCAAAAGGGGGGTTATAACCCACAAAGACAGTCACTGGTGAGAAGATTACATTCACTACAATTTACATCCTGTACCTTTCTAACAGGTCATGGAATAAACATTTTTGTGGGAGTGCTTCTTTAAAGGAAATCTGTCACTATGACATGCAGTGCAATCTGTACACAGCATGTTATAGAGCAGGAGGAGCCAAACAGATTAATATATAGTTTTATGTGGAAAAAAAAATCAGAAAAACTTTGATTGTTCTTTCTAAGCTCAGTAGCCAAGTAGCCAGTCTTATCAAAGACTGATAGTTATACGTACACACATATACAAGGAAGGCTGTAAATCACTGATAACATGGCTCCCATGGGCAACTGACGACAGAAAGAACAGAGGTTTTAATGTACAAATTAGAGCTGGGCGATATGGCAAAAAAAAAAAAAATCTAAATTTTTTAAAATTTTGGACGATTCACGATTTAAATCTCGATTCTCTTATGTTATTAAAAATATAAAAAAATAAATAAAAAAAGCCTACTGTGCCCCCATCAGACCTCACATCAGCCCACTGTGCCCCCACCAGACCTCACATCAGCCCACTATACCCCCATCAGACCTCAGATCAGTCCACTGTGCCCTTATCAGACCTCAGATCAGCCCATTATGCCCTATCAGACCCCACATCAGCCCAGTGTGCCCCCATCAGACCTCAGATCAGCCTACAGTGCCCCCATCAGACCTCAGATCAGCCCATTGTGCCCATCTGACCTCAGATCAGCCCATTATGCCCACATCAGCCCATTGTGCCCCATCAGACCCCACATCAGCCCATTGTGCCCCATCAGACCCCACATCAGCCCATTGTGCCCCATCAGACCCCACATCAGCCCATTGTGCCCCATCAGACCCCACATCAGCCCAGTGTGCCCCCATCAGACCTCAGATCAGCCCACAGTGCCCCCATCAGACCTCAGATCAGCCCACTGTGCCCTCATCAGACATCAGATCAGCCCATTGTGCCCATCAGACCTCAGATCAGCCCATTATGCCCCATCAGACCCCACATCAGCCCATTGTGCCCCATCAGACCCCACATCAGCCCATTGTGCCCCATCAGACCCCACATCAGCCCAGTGTGCCCCCATCAGACCTCAGATCAGCCCACAGTGCCCCCATCAGACCTCAGATCAGCCCACAGTGCCCCATCAGACCTCAGATCAGCCCACAGTAGTGCCCCCTTCAGACCTCAGATCAGCCTACATTAGTGCCCCCTTCAGACCTCAGATCAGCCCACAGTAGTGCCCCCTTAGACCTCAGATTAGCCCACAGTAGTGCCCCCTTGAGACCTCAGATTAGCCCACAGTAGTGCCCCTTCAGACCCCAGAACAGCCCACAGTAGTGCCCCCTTGAAACCTCAGATTAGCCCACAGTAGTGCCCCCTTCAGCCCTCAGAACAGCCCACTAGGCCACCATAAGAATAAAATAAAAAAATCCCTTACCTGTCCTGCGCCGCGGCTCCGCTCCAGCGCTCCTCAGTCTTCTTCTCCCGGTGCTGCACTGTCACCTGACTGCGTGCAGCATCAGGTCAGAGTGCGCGCACTATGTCCTGACGCTGTACGCGGTCAGGACAGTGCAGCGCGGCCCCGGAGAAGAAGAGGAGCGCCGGAGTGGAGCTGCGGCGCAGGACAGGTGAGAGATTTTTTTTATTTTATCTGGCGGGCGCCATTTTAGGAAAATCGAGTTCACGATTTTCCTAAAAAATAAAATCGTGAGACTTTCAATTGGCGAATTAATCGAATTAATTCGATTAATCGCCCAGCCCTAGTACAAATTACAAGTTTTCCCCAAAAAACTATGGCCAGGTTTTACTAATGTGTGTGAGCATAGAATCAGTTGCTTTAAAAGGGGAGGAGCTTTATAGGAAAAGGCATGGCCTAACATGCAACATTTTGCACCAAAATTGCTTCACAATTATGGAACAAAATTCTGTCTAAAAGTAAGCCAACCAATATGTTACATCAGTGGCCTGTGTCCGTTACTGCCCTGCTACTTTGTTGAACTACTGCTACTCCCATTTTTGCCACCACTCCTCACTCTTTACTCTGTGTGCAGTTGCATGGCTGCTTCTAATTGTTAGTTGTCGTTAGTTGCGTCTGCTATAAATGTTCTCTCACTCCTTGCGTGAGCTTAGGTTCCTACTTTACCACTGAAGGTGTGCTGTTTTAATTGTCTGGCCGTTTACCAAACTTCTGCCTGTTAAAGGGAGTCTGTCACCTCATTTTCACCTATATAACTAACAGCAGTGCCCCACAGAAGATTGCATACACATTCCAGACATACCTGTGTGCACTGTGTGTCTGTATTACATGTCAAGAAAAAGCACTTTTATTCTGCAGGAAAACAGCTCCCAAGTGCCCAGCTGAAAGTGAAACTAAAAACAGCTTTCTCTCCCAACTCGATTTCTAACAGGTATATCTTCTGATATACTGGATATAATGCTGTGATTTTGGTATCATTTTAAAGCTTGGAATGCCAGCTTTCAAAGAAAGAAGGTCAGACAATTTTTCTATCTGCTACCAAACCCAAGATATGACCAGCTAAAGCTGCCCTCCCCCTCTTTAGTCTGGTTTGCTTTGAGCACTTGCAGCAGCAGAGCCGGGCACTTGGGAGCTGTTTTCTAGCAGAATAAAAGTGCTTTTCCTGGACATGTAATACAGACACACAGTGCACACAGGTACATCTGGGAGGTGTATGCAATGTTCTGTGGGGCAGTGCTGTTAGTTATATAGGTGAAAATGAGGTGACAGACTCCCTTTAACTGACTCTGATACTCTGCTGCCTGCCCTGACCTTAACCTGTGTATCGTAGTGACCCTTTGCTGCCTGCTCTGACCTTGGATTACTTTCACAGAATTGCATGAACTCTGCCTTCCCTGACCTCGACCTGTTGACAAGTATTGTTTGCCTTCTTGTTGCATTGCACCAGTATCACTTACCCCTATGAGTCAGCTGCAAACTACACCAGGACTATTCCAAGAGGCAGTGCCTTTAGGGCTACCCGAAAGTCAAACCAGTTACGGTAGTTGGTACAGTGGATCAACACCCACTGTACAATAGTTCGTATAGAGGTAGACAAAAGTGTCTATCCCTGCAACACATTTATCATCCAGCCTAAGCCACTGATAAATCTGGTGCCTTGTGTAACTTTAGGCTAGCTACAGGCCTAGTAAATCTGCCTCTATATGGCAATCTGCTGGTCTTGCTGTATAACAAGTGCATCCTGCACTTTTCTTGGGCCCCATTGAAAAAATGCCTATTCTTGTCCCCAAAACAGACAAGAGTAGGACAGGTTATGTAGTCTGCTGCTTGGCCTCACAGATGCGGACAGCACACGGATGACATCCTGGAGGCCAGAGTGAACTTGTCCATCGTGGAAGACTTTGCAAGATAGTCAGTGGCTGGTGCTGTGTGGGCCTGTCCATTCTGAAGACATTAAAGAAGATTTTATTCCATGTCCTGCTAGAAATGTACATGATTTAATCTATAGTGAATGCCATTTTCTTACCAGTAGCTGAATTTTTGAGTTATATCATCCTGAAGTTTCTTATCTGTATCATATGACTAGGAATTAGACCCACCAACTCACACAGCACCTTATGTATGGACAGGAAGTCTAATTTTCTATGCATTCCTATGGGAGCCTCACTTTAAGTCTCATATGAATGAATAGAGAAGTGACTGGCTTCCTGTCCTGGGTCAGTTGGAGGTGAGGGAGTTGGTCACATGACCCAGCTACAATAAGAAGAGAGTAGAATCTCTGAATTTCAGCCTCTGAAAAGAAAATGACAATCACTACAGATTAGATCATGCACCTTTCTAACAGGTTAGAGAATAAAAATTTTTGCATGAGTTCTTCAAGATAGGCAGTGGGCTTGTGGTGTGTGGGCCTTTCCTTCATGAAGACATTGCAAGATAAGTAGAGGACTGAAGGCCAGAGTGGACACGTTCATTGTGGAAGATACTGAAAGATAGGCAGGGGGCTGATGGTGTGTGGGCTTGTCCATTGTGAAGACATCAAGATAGGCAGTAGGTTGGAGAACAGAGTGGGTTTGCTCATCATGAAAGACACTGAAAGATAGGCAGGAGTCGGTAATGTGATGTGGGAACTGTGAAGATCCTCCATAGTGGGTCACCTGCCATGCTGACCTAGCAAGGCATAATGTCACTGGAAGCAGACATTCAACCATCCTTTTACAACCTCATAGTTGTCCTGCCTGTAAACCACAAAGGCTCTCAGATGATGGCCCAAACATCTTCAGCTGTTTAGTCAAATCCCTCTGAGTCAACGTCTCAGATCTGGTGTATGTCAGATTTTCTGTGGGACAGCTGTATTAATGTATTTGCATTGGCTTCCTGTCAGCAATTAATCTATAATCAGGGCTTAAAGGGGTTCTGCAGTTGTTTAAAGCTGATGATCTATCCTCTGGATAGATCATCAGCATCTGATCGGCAGCGGTCCGACACCCGGGACCCCCTGCTGATCACCTGTTTGAGAAGACAGCGGCGCTGCATGAGCGCCGCGGCCTTCTCTGTGTTTTCCTCAGGCCCAGTGACGTCACAACTAGTATCACTGGCCTGGGCGGGGCTAAGCTCTGTTCACATGAATGGAGCTTAGCTCCGCCCAGGCCAGTGATAGTAGTCGTGACATCACTGGGCCTAAGGAAAACACAGAGAATGCTGCGGCGCTCCTGGAGCGCCGCTGCCTTCTCAAACAGCTGATCGGCGGGGGTCCTGGGTGTCGGACCGCTGCCGATCAGATGCTGATGATCTATCCAGAGGATAGATCATCAGTTTTAAACAACTGCAGAACCCCTTTAATTTATCAGAAAAAGTTGACAAGACTGTAGCATGGCATTAACAATTTTTTTTAACTTTTTCTGTCACTTTTCCAACCTGGCTTCGGCACATGTACTACCAAAGAATGTCTTGTATCTGCCTCATCAGACCTCCTTGACACATTTAGTTCTCCTCTGTAAGGCCTCCTTCACACTTCCATGTTGACATCTGTGACAAGATGGCTGGTGGTTCACCTGTTTTCCCTCAGTGTCTCATCTGTATTCCAAGGACACTGCTAGGGTGAAAATTAGTTTCCGGAGCACCAATGTCATCCATGTTGTGTCTGTGGCTTTAATATACCCATAGACTATAATGGCCCAGAATTACTAAGTTGTCTGTGCCAAAAAAAAAAGTGCTGCAAATTGGCGCATCTAGGGTTTCTACACTTTTTTCTGGTATGCTCGACCAGAGGGCGAAGCCTAAGAATGCACCATTTTGAACAAAAATGTTGGGCCCATGTGTGTGAGAGATCAGTAATCATGGACAAAATAGGGCATCCTTCTGTCATGTCACCACGGTCCATGGAAGACCACTGACGTGTGAATACACACATTAAAGTCAATAGTTACGTGGCCAGTCCATGGAGACCACTGACGCATGAAAGAGGCCTGAAGAATCATTCTTGCAACACTATGGCTATATGTGCCCAATATTGTAAAAAAAAAAAAAAAAAAAAAAAAAAGTATCTAGAACTCCGGCCTGCCCCCATTATAGTGAATGGGGCTGTAGCGTAGTTCCGGCAGCACGGATCCGGCAGGATGTTCACCCGCCGGACACCAGTGACGCTAATGTGAAAGTAACCTTATCAGGATATGGAGCTATAAACATGAATTACGTATAATCTTTAGCATTCATTATGTTCTTCCAATTTGTCTGTAAAAATGTTGGCTGTCCATGATTTTAGGATAGGTTGTCCAGAAAAAAATAAAAAATTCTGCCTCTACCTACAATTAAAAAAAAAAAACTTTTTCTGTACGACCCCAGGACATGTAATCTCCACTCACATATGAGCCCTGACAGACACAATAACGCAGCTGTCATTTACAAGCGTATTGCGCCCGTTACTTTCCACCGCCTCAGATGCCGTAAGTGAACATGCCGGCTTGCAATGTGACAGTGTGTATGTCCGGGCATGAGGAGGAAGAGGAGGTGGTTGCTGTCGATGATGGTGGGAGAGGAGGAGGTGCTCAGCTGAAGCTGCTGCTAGTGCTCATGACGCAGGAAAAACGCACCGTCGGCCAAAAAGAGAGACGCTGAAAGACTGAAAAAAATAGGAATAAAATAAATATATAAGCGGAAGAGGAAAGGACGGCACACGGAGCGCCCCGCTGGAACCGGCCGTTGACAGGCCATACAAACCGACATACCGGCTCTGAGCCTCCGACAGGGAGGAAAAACCGGCGCGGGAGGCAACGCGAAGAAGTTTTAATGCATCTGAAGTTGTGGGGGAGGATATAAAGGAAGCGAGAGGAATACAGCCGCCCGCACTGCTATATTAACCTCTTCTCCGTTACTGTGTATGAACAGAAGGCTAAGAGGCGGCCACACATGTCTCTCCCTGCGCCTCTGGTATGAGCAGCACCCCGGCTCCTGACTGTCTCCAGCAGGGGAGGACGACTCACTAGTCGGCGGTGAGTAAATGGCCGTCTGCGGGGTGGTCGTGTCGCATGAACGCATTGGCTTACTCTTTCTTTCTACGTGAGCGGTACTAACGGCAGGGCTGGTGAGGGCCCTGCCTCATACGTGTGGCAGACATGACATGGAGAAGAACGTTATGTGTGCCGCCTCCACCCTGCCGCTCTCTTCCGCCTCCCCTTTTTTATAACATGATGAAGTGTAAGGGAAAATGGCTGACGTCTCTGCTCTCCCCCATCCTGTCTGGGGCTGACTGAGGATGATCTAGCACTCCACCTCCTCCTCTCTCCTCCTCCAGGAGCCATTGCTGCTCTGTGTCTCTCTCTCTCTCTCCATTTATTTTTTATTTATTTCCACTTAACCCCTTGCTGCCCGCCGGACAGGGAGGAGGCTGGTCCCGGCGGCGCTCCGTTTCCCCCCCGTGTGTGTGCCCTGGCAGGCCGGCATTTCCTCTCTCCATCTCCCTCCCTTTGCCCTCTCGTTTTCTCCTCCCCCTTCCCTCTTCTCTTCTGCTTTCTGCCAAACGCCATTACTGAGGTGGAGTGATTTCGAGGGGGTGGGTGGGGGAAAAAAAATAAGCGAGAGCCATGTAGGCCCTGCCTGCAATTACAGGCCTCTGACTAATTTATTTAAATGGCAGCCTGCTGTCCCCTCGCTGAAGCCCCGTAACAGGCGCCCCCCTGCTGGGCCTGTCCTGCCTCGAGCAGCCCTCCCTGTAAAATAAAGACGGAAGCTGGCGGACATGTAAGTAGAAAGAAGCCGGGCCTAGCGCACCACAGCCTGATGTGAATCCAGTCCTGGATTTGGTGGCTGTCACTCTGACGTGCTGTGCCGGTGTCAGTGTAACCTCTGTGTGTGACAGCCTCCAGCACTGCTGCCTGGGCGTCCATACTGTCTTATCTCACTAGCAGACATATTGAGGGCCAGGTAGCAAGATGTCTCATGAGGAATACCTTGAATGGGGTGACTTCTGACCCTGCTTGTCCCTGTGGTGTAATGCTGCTCTTATACTATGACTCACGATAAAGACTTTCCACTACTACTCCCATTCTCCTCCCATCCATATGTGCACATCGGTGATGACCAGTGCCTCCACGTAACAAACACATAGGTTCTGTCCTCACTTTCTTGTCTCCCCACGTTGTTCGCTTTGCGTTTTCTTGGCTTTTAGGGCGATCTGCGCGTTCACGTGTTGTCTGAGATGGTAGCGTGTGCTAAAAAGCCCCTATTTTTACGCTAGACTCGCCCAGATGGGGCTGTAGAAAAAGAAAATATCACACAGTACATGGACATCATCCACATGCAGTCTGTTTTTTATGGCAGGGTGGGCATGCTTTTTTGTGATGGATGTAAAAAAAAAACGGACACCTATAAACTCAGTTGGCGACAAAAGTGATTCAGTGCTGATGGAAAATGCTTGGTGTTTAGTGGATAGAGCATGGATGAGATTCACAGAGGTTTATCTGAATGAGCCCCTAGGGTGACATGATCACACTCGGTCCAGGCAGCACACTCCGCACTGTGGCCTTGTCTCCCGGACTGAACGCGACTCCCCTGACCTGACTGCATCATAGTGATTTATGATGGTCAGTTGCAGTGTATACATGTGATGTGAGTACAGTATATTAGACCACCATCAGATAGGAACTGACTTTATCATAAGTCATTATGATGCGGTCTGGAGAGCCACAGTCGGTCGGAGATGTGACCCACGCACGGACTGTGTTTCCCGGACAGAGCGCAGTCGTGTGAATCAGCCTTTAGGGTTTTCTGGATTTAGGGTACCTGCAGAAGTCTCTCCTCCCCCCATTTACTACATATGCTTGCTGGCCTGACCATGCTTGTGTTTGGGAGAAGACACCTGGATGAGTGTTTGGTGGACAGCGATCTCCTGTATGTCCAGCTTAAAAAGCATTGTCCTAGCTCAATGTTTATGGCAGATGGCTAGTCTATGCCATAAGTCAGGTAGGTGCAGGTCCAACCTCTGGGACCCACTCCTGTCTCCAGAACAGAGAGAGAGAGAGCGCACTGCACTCTTGTGACCATCGCTCCATTTACTGCTAGATTCACTGCACACCAGTAAATGGAGGGTGGCCGTGCATGTGCGACTTGCGCTCTTTTCACTTCAGCAACCAGTGTCAGACAGCTGCTGCCAAGGCCAATAAGATAATGGGTTGCATCAAAAGGGGCACAGATCCCTGTGATGAGAACATAGTCCTGCCACTTTACAAATCACTAGTCAGACCACACATGGAGTACTGTGTACAGTTCTGGGCTCCTGTGAACAAGGCAGACATAGCAGACTTATTAATCCCCAGGACTGTGACGAGGGGACATCCTCTGCGTCTGGAGGAAAGAAGGTTTGTACATAAACATAGAAGAGGATTCTTTACGGTAAGAGCAGTGAGACTACGGAACTCTCTGCCTGAGGAGGTGGTGATGGTAAGTTCACTAAAAGAGTTCAAGAGGGGCCTGGATGTATTTCTGGAGGGTAATAATATTACAGGTTATAGCTACTAGAGAGGGGTCGTTGATCCAGGGAGTTATTCTGATTGTTTGATTAGAGTCGGGGGTCTGACATACTGCACTTGTACCAGTTCCTGATGTAGTTCCTGTCCCTCTGCCACTGGAACTACATCGGCTCCTTCCACTGTCTAATGGATGGAGCCGGTTACTGTAGAGCTGCTCCTATTCACTTCAATGAGAGCAGAGTTGAGTAGTTCTGGTGCTGACTTCCGGCACCGGAGATACTCGGAAGCAGCTGGTTGCATGGTTGGACCCCTGCCGATCAGAAATTGATGGCCTTTGGAGGATAGGCCATCAATAAGAATACCCTTTTAAGTCCTACAGACTTCAGCACAGGACCCTAAAACGATAGTGTATCTATGTATTCCCCCTTAGGAGACGGTGAACTCATCCAGTGTATGCAGTGCTTGTGTATTGTATAAGGGCTGATTCACATGGCTGTAGTCGGTCCCGGAAACATGTTGTGTGTCAGATGCCATTCCCAGACCGACCACGGTTCCCCTGGCCCAAACTGACTGCATCATAGTGGTTTATGATCAGAATCGGTTCCTGTCTGGTCGTGGATCTATTGTACTGTATGCAAATGATGATGTGAGTCCAGGACATAAAGGTCCTTTTACACGAGCCGATTATCGGCCGAAAAATCGTTCCTAGGAACGCTAGTGCCGATAATCGGCCCGTGTAAAAGTGGCCCTAATCAGCAAAACGCTCGTTCGTCGGCTGATTGGATCTTTTGGTTTCTACAAAAGATCCAATCTGTCGGGCGCACGTCGGCCTGTGTAAACAGGCGATGTGCGTCTGACAGTATGGAGCTTCCCGGCCGCACGAGTGATACAGCGATCACTCGTGCGGCCCGGCGCTCGATTCATCGGGCCGTGTAAAGGCTCCCTGCCCGAGCGCCGATATCGCTGATCGGCGCTCGGGCAGGGAGACACATCGGCCCGTCTAAAAGGGCCTTTAGACGCACCCTCAGATAGGAGCTGACTATCGTAAATCACTATGATACAGTCAGTGCGGGGCAGGTGAGGTGACCTTATTTCGTTGGCCGAACAGTCATTCAGCTGACGGCTATTTCTTCTGACTTCCCATACACGTTCTGTTTGGTGAGGCATGTTTGTGTTGTCAATGGGAAGAGAGGAGAAAGCTGAAGCTAGACACCTCTGTTGTCGTCTTATATCCTGGTAAAACGAAAGGATCGGACAAAAATATTCTCTTCACCCGATCCCCCTCTCCCCTTACTTCTGATGGGATCTCCCCATACACATTAAACTGTCAGAAGAACCGTCCGTTCCTGTGGATTTGGACGAAATACACTAATGTATAGTGGGGCCTTAATGCCCCTATCACACGAGCGGGAGACTCGCATGTCTCCTGCAACGCATCTACAGGGCTGGACTCCGGCACTGACTGGGATCACATATAATGCTATGCGATCCCTGTCCGTGCCGAGTCCAGCCCTGTAGATGTGTTGCGGGAGACATGCGAGTCTCCCGCTCGTGTGAAAGGGGCATAAAGGGTTGTTCACCCCCTAGGGATCCCCACCACCAGAGGTCCAGCTACACTAGTGGGTTTATAGAATTCATACTTACCTGATCCCTGTTGTTGGGTTCCAGCTCCATCTGTGCAGGTCCTGGGTCTCCCTGCATCCATATCCAGTTTGATGAGGTCACGTGACTACTGCACAGCCAGTGACTGGGTGCAGATGTCACTTGTCCCGAACCTCCCCCCAATGCATTTCCCTGTGACCTGACACATGGGTGAAAGTCCACCTCTTTATTTAAGAGGCCACATCATTTACCCAAGTACTGCTGATGGTCTGCAGGGTCAAGAGTTGGGCCCCCACCAATCTGATATTGATGTCCCCTTCTGAGGGTGGGCCATCAGTATTGTAATCCTGGACATCCCCTTTCAAAGGGTTATCTGGGAATTTGATATTGATGTTCTATCCCCAGGATATGTCATCGATATATCAGCGGGGGGTCCGACTCCTGCTGATCAGCGGTTGAAAGAGCCCGCAGGCCTCGTTGAGCACTTGCCTGTGACGTCACATTCATTGGATACATGGCCTAGGCCCAGCCGTCCCATTCAAGTGAGTGGGGCTGATCTGCAGTACTGAGTACGGCACTGTGGATAGACCACAGCCCTCAATGGAGCTCTGGGAGCAGCGGCTTCTTCAAACAGCTGATTGGTGGAGGTGCGGTAAGCCATATCCCCGCCGATCTGATATATCCTCAGGTTAGGCCGTCAATATCAAATTCCCGGATAACCCCTTTAACATTGCTGTGAATTTAGAGGCAGTAGTGAATAATTTCCCGTGCCTTCTGTTGTATGTTAATACCTCAGCTGCCCCTTGATGAGGACACTTCTTGCGTTGTCATTTTTGGGACGTCTCGGCAGTTGTGCCCTTACATTAGGTGTATGTTTTTACTTCAGGCCACAGGTGATGTTATATGGGTTGTGGTAGGGAGGAAGACTTCCTGGTGCTGGGATTGTTGGGCTGTGTTCTTCTGATCTACTACTTAGAAGAAGCTTTGGGGAGTTAATGTTCTGGTGGGAATTTTCTTTACGCACTGGTTTGTTCTGGTAACTTTACTATTGATTTATGATGTGAGAATGGTGGCTAGTACTGGTTTCCAGTAAAGTCGCCCACATCCTGCCACCATCATGCTCACTTGTGTATTTTAAGTCTTATAGGGAGCTGTAATATCTAATGTGTGTACCTACCTCACCAGTGATCTTGTGCATGCTGTGGTCATGTGACACGCTGGCACTCAGGATGGGACCTCTTGATTGGTGAAGCCAACATTTCAGTATATAGTCACCTCGCCGTGTTGAGGCTGGAAACCTGTAAGCTTGCGGTGACATGGCTTTGGGTGTTAATTAACAAAGGATGACAGCTTTACCCCAGAAGGAGCCCCCATTTTTTTATTTGTATAGGTATGGGCTGCAGAGTATAGCGGCTCCATCCTTCATCTTGATTTGTGAATTGGTTTAACCCCTTATCGTTCGGCTTTTAGAGGGAGCTGAGTACTTTTGTGAACGCTCTACAATGATCTGTAACCCACAGCTCTATTTCTTAGAGCAGGCTTTTGCTGTACAACTGGGATCGAAGATGGCTCCAAATCCTAATGGTAACCCATTGATTGCCACAGTCTGCAGCATGGTCAGAGGGGATTTTCCACTTTGATTTGGTCCCTATGGTCAGTTTGGAGACTGGGTAAGCCCTGTGGACCTAGAAATGACCCCAGCACAGTAAGTACAGTAATTCTGCTGTTAGGGCACTCTAGTATTGTCCTAACCACAGCCTGTGCCATAGAGACACGGAACATAATGTATTTGCATATAGGAGTGTGCTAATACATTCTGAGTATTAAATAATTCCTTAAAGAGAATCTATCACCTAGATAATCGATATTAAACCAAAAGTATGTCCTTAGTGCATTTCATACTTTATTGTCATATGTTATTCTTTTTCTTTGAAGCTTGCTTTATATCTTCATAAAATCCACTTTTATCTATATGCTAATGAGGCACTAAGGTGCGCAGAGGGGCGTTATTTTCATTGAAAGGTGCCCAGGTCCGCCCCCAAGCACACCTTTCCTCCGCTCATACACTACGCCCCCAGCAGTGCCGTTGCCATCTGCCGTCCCCCCAACCACACACCGTTACGTCATTAGCGGTCAATAACCCCGCCTACCCTTTCCCTTCAGTATAGGGAACAAGTGCAGTGCTGAACACTGTCTGCGCTTTTCCAGTTCAACTAAGTGCGTTAGCCTCTACCGGTTCACTGGGCATGCGCTAAGCCTAGTGACGTGTTCGCACTGCACTTGTTCCCTATGGTGAATGGAAAGGGCATGGGGGGTTATCGGCTGCTAGTGGCCCGGGGGGCGGGGGTCATAGTGTATGAGCAGAAGAGAGGCCTGATTGAGCTCTGTAGAGGGGCGGGTCTGGACACCTTTGAATGAAAATAAAGCCTCAGTGGGCACCTTATTAGCATATGGATAAAAATGGATTTTATGAAGATATAAAGCGAGGTCCAGAGAAAAAGAAAAACATGGAAATAAGGTATAAAGTGCTGTAAGGATGTACTTGTGGTTTAAAATCGATTTATCAGATTCCTTTTAATATGGTTATAAAAAGAAATGTAATGTACGGTAAATAAAGCTCTCCAATAATGATTATTTTACAGAAAATACTTTTTATTCTGCATACTTTACATATAAGCAAAAAAAAATATATGTACAGTATAAACATATAAAAAGACATGTAA
Source organism: Rhinella marina (assembly GCA_900303285.1). Classification (NCBI taxonomy): domain Eukaryota; kingdom Metazoa; phylum Chordata; class Amphibia; order Anura; family Bufonidae; genus Rhinella; species Rhinella marina. The sequence goes on from ONZH01003371.1 coordinate 61,572, forward strand.
AATAGCTTTTATGTACTTGCAATGCAAGAAAAGTATATACGGTAAATTACCAAATACCGTAACTTATAGTAACTGATACACTAAAAATAACATTTCTCTCGCATCAAACTAGGCTTTGTACAGCCATGTCAATGAAAAACAAAAAGGTATGGCTGCTTCAACATGGAGAAACAAAAACTGGAAGAAACCAGCCGTTCATTAAAGGGTGTGTCTCCTGAATACAGCCCATAGAAGGGGATCTCTCCTTTTGGACCCATTCTATGACCCAAAACAGACAGCCACTGTCTAAGCAGCTTCTGTTCTGCAGGGCAATGGGGGCCTCTGTTTTCCTCAGCTGACGACCTTAGGGGGCTGTATTTTCAAAGGGTTGTCTCTGATAAGATTCCCCCTTTTTTGAGGGAGTCTGTCACCTTCAAAATCCGTGTCAAAGTAAGCACGCCATCACGTAGAGTAAGTGCACCTTTCTTGCAAAACTCTGGTTCTCCAGTCTCCAATAAATTTTTTTTTTTGTATGCAAAAATTTTTTGGTGCACTGTGGGCAGGTCTGCTACATTTGGTGCACTTGGCTTCCTCTTCGTCATCACTTAGCTTCCTCAGGGACTATCAAGAGATTTGGTGGCGCTGGGTGATACGTGATAATAACACGTGGATTTTGATGCAGATGTGTGCTGGTAGCCTGATGGTATTCCTGAACATGTCAGCCTGTTAACCCTCTTAAAGGGGTTGTCCATTTTACAATATTGATGACTATGTCTGTGCTTAAATCTGTGAAAAGGTGATCAGTTATGCATTTTTGAAGCTGCCTGTGAAGGATCTGTGTGTGGTCCATGTGTCCGTTTTTTGCTGTCTGTATGTCATTCGCGTTTCACGGACTCTGCACCACTGAAAAATAATTTTCAAAGCATCTCTTCCTAATGATCCGTGAAACATGGATGGCATCCGTAGTATTAACAGACCCTTACGAAAACCAGACATCCTTTTTAAATGGGTTCTATACCATTTTCTTACTGATGATCTATCATTTGGATAGGTCATCTTAATCTGATCAGCGGGGTCCGACACCCGGGACCCCCACCTATCAGCTGTTTGAGAAGGCAGAGGCACTCGCCCTAGCATCGCAGTCTCCTTGCTGCTTCTTGCAGGCCAGTGACTTTCTGCTTTTAAGACACACAAGATTCACAAATGAGTTACCGTTCACCTTATGTCTGCTTTTCTGAATGTCTTTTTATTTTTTATTAGAAGGCTGAGAATTTTAGAAGCAATTTTACAAGTTTTCAAGATTTACAAAACCTGATTTAAAGGGATCCTGTCATCTCCGAAACACCCCCTGAACTAGAGTAAGTGTTGTATAGTGTAAGTGATGCTGAATCCGAATATGTAAGTTTTATCTTCATACTCACTTCCATTCTGATGTTGTGCTCCCACAAACCAGCAGTAAAATGCATTGACAGGACTCTTCTTTGAGTCCTCTCCATTATGTGAGTGAGCACTGGAGTCCACTGAGTGCATTTTACTGCTGGTTTGTGGGAGCACAGAGTCAGAATGGAAGTGAGTATGAAGATAAAACTTACATATTCGGATTCAGCATCACTTACACTATACAACGCTTACTTTAGTTCAGTGGTGTTTCGGAGATGACAGGTTCCCTTTAAGGACCAGTTCAGTTCCGAAGTGACTTTGAGGGGCTTAAATAATGAAAACCAGCCATAAATGGCTCAATTTTAGAAACCCCTCAAAGTAGTCAAAACTGAATTTAGAAAACGTTGTTAACACTTTGTGTTCCACAGGGATCAATGCAAAATTCATTTTAAAAGCAATGGAATGTGTTAGTGATGTACCATCAATGTCCTAGATGACAATACCCCTTTGACAGTATTTATATATAAATGGCCTATCCTAAGGATACAATTTCTGATGCATGTGGGTCCATCACCCTGCACCCCCACTAATCAGCTGTTTCAGGGTGGCTCCAAGTTTTAATGGGGTTGTACAGGGCTAGAAAAAGATGTCTGCTTTCTTTGAAAAAGAGCCTCACACCTCTCCACAGGTTGTATATGGTATTATAGCTCAGCCCCATTCACTTCAGTGGAGGTCAGCTGCTATACCAAGCACAACACTTGGACCTGTGTTGGTCTGTATTTGGAATAAAGCTGTCATGTTTTTCTTCTCTTGGACAAACCCTTTACGGTTATATCACACAGGCTGAACTAGAAGGGAAATCAGACACTTGGTAGGGGTAAATCACACAAACTGTGTAGATGGTGAAGGGGGGGGGGGGCATGCTTGTCAAATTCTGCAGGGGGAGGGACTGAGAAAATCAGACTACCCTCCTCCCCATATCACTACCCACCACAGTGTCTCAGCACAACAGACGTAACTCCTTCATGGCCTGTAGAAAGACCATTAAGTACAGTGCTGATACATGAGAGCTAGTGAAGATACAGGCATCCTGTGCACACAGTTCATATCCAGCATAAATTACTAGGACATTCTCACATTAAAAAATTCAGAAACCAGGAGCATGTTGTGAACTGTATTCCAGGAGCTCTTAAAGTAAATATACAAATGAAGATTACAGCCTGAAACTTAGTGCAACTCTTCTTGGTTCGTGGGGTTTGGCGAACACTTGGTGTGGGGAGCTCCTTACTCTCCCCTAACATATGATGTCAAGAGAGAGAAGAATTGGGTGAAATGAATATTTTTGCCTGATCCTTTCGTTATCCTGGGAAATAAGTCATAGTCAGAAGTGTCTGACAGTGGCTTTCTCTCCAAATGTGTATTTGTAAGATGGGGTGGAGGGGGATTGGGAGATCTAGCTGACAGGCGAAATATCGTTCATCTGAATGTGGGCAGTAACCAACGTTTGTAAACCTTTTTTTTTTCCTTCTGAAAGGCGTCGATAGTACTTAGAGGTCGTCCGTTATGCCGCTTTCACAAAGCGTTTGGTCTGTGATTTCCTACAGTGATTGTGAGCCAAAACATGAATGGAGCCTTAATGCAGATAAGGTATCATGGAAACTGTTTTTGACCCACTCCTGGTTTTGGATCACAATCACGGTTGGAAATCACTGACTAAGGGCTCATGCACACAGCCCTATGTATTTTGTGGTCTGCCAAAAATGATGACATTGTGATTTCCGTATTTTGTGGAAAGGAACAGCTGGCCCCTAATAGAACAGTCCTATCCTTGTCTTTGGGGTGTGGGGAGAAAGGGGTGGGCCCAGCGGCCCCGCAACATTTACCTTTTTACGCTCGTTTTCTGGCATAGAAGAACACTGAAATCTATGCCAGCAAGTAGATGTCTGTATAGGCGTACGGATTGCAGGATGCTACTCCTAATTTACGACTAAGTGTATGTTGCAGTCTATGATATGTTAAAATTCATATGCCACACCTGAGTGGTTAACTACCGCTGATCGCAGCTCTCTGTCATACAGGTCGGGTGCCGGTTATGTGATTCTGCCGCTGGCACCTGCTCCTGTACTTGTGTTAAATTATAGTAATGTTCCCCTTTGCCAATCCCTTCACTGGCTCCCCTTTCCCCAGAGAATTCAGTTTAAAATACTAACAAATACATACAAGGCCATCCACAACCTGTCCCCTCCCTACATCTCAGAACTACTCTCCCGATACATCCCCACACGTAATCTCCGATCCTCACAAGACCTCCTTCTCTCCTCCACTCTTATCAACTCTTCACACAATCGCCTCCAGGATTTCTCCCGCGCAGCCCCAATACTCTGGAACTCTGTACCCCAACATATCAGACTCTCACCTACAGTGGAATCCTTCAAAAGAAATCTGAAAACCCACCTCTTCAGACAAGCCTACAACCTGTGACCCTGCTTCTGCTACACTGCCATGACCAGCTTTACCCTCACCTACTGTGTCCTCACATACCGCATAGATTGTAAGCCTTCACGGGCAGGGCCCTCTCTCCTTCTGTACCAGTCTGTAACTTGTTTGTCCTAGAGCAATTGTCTAGACTATGTATGTAAACCCCTTTCAACATGTACAGCGCTGTGGAATGAATGGCGCTTTAATAATAAATAATAATAATAATAATAATTAGTGGCGCAGGGGCCACAGCCCCTCCCCTTCTCCGCCCCCCTCCTCTCATTGGTGGCAGCAGCAGCACAGAGGGGAGAGAGGGAGAGCTTCCTTCTCCCCTGTGCTGCTGAGGGAACATGGAATGCGCTGACACAGCATGGAATGCGCTGACAGCAGTGCACACCATGTTCTCTGATACTAGGCTGCGCAGGCATCAGGATCCGTCCTCACCTGACTGTAAGTCAATGGGGACGGATCCGTTTGGTATGACACACGAGTGTGTCATACCAAACGGATCCGTCCCCACTGACTTGCAGTCGGGTGAGGAGGACGGATCCGGATGGCTGCGCCCATGTGAGCGTAGGGGATCCGAGCGCTACAGTGCTCGTTACGAGCACGTTCGCTCAACTCTAATCGGTAACAGGCAAATCCCGGTATTGTATCGATACCGGGACAAAAGTATCTATTGGGTATCGAGAATTCGATACCCGGTGCAACCCTAGTCCACACTGCAAAAAAAGTAGTGCATGCTTTTGTGGTGCGGAGGCACGGACAGAAACACCTGGAAGCACTCTGTAGTGCTTCCGTGAGGTTCTGATCTGTGCCTCCGTTCTGCATCTCCGCGATTGCAGACCCATTGAAGTGAATGGGTCTGTGATGTGGGGTGCACACGGCCGGTGTCCGTGGATTGCGGACCCGCAGTATGCTTGAGCCCTTATACTATGTCTCCTGAAGGACTGTGTTCACACTGAGAAACCTTTTATAGTAGAAGTGATGATGTGTTGGGTCAGTTCCTGGTTTTCTCAAGGTTTCTATATTTTGTTGGTAAGAAGACTGCAGGATGCGGAGCTAGTCTGGACGTGACAAGCCGTGAAGGTCTAAATTCCACGAAATGGTACAGAAAATACACTTTATACCAAGGTCTTGCATAGCTTGACAGAGAAATGAAACAAACAATATGAACTTGTGAATGTGATGAAGGCAGAAAATGAAATATTTGGAGTTTTTGATGCATTTTTTTGACCCAGAGCCAGGCATTGATTCAAAAGGAAGGGAACATATAAAGGAAGGATTTCATTCACTTTCCTGCTGAACCTCCTTTGGCTGAAGGAACTGTGCCGAAAACTGCATGTGTGTGTTCTTGCCTTAATGGAGTTTACAAAATGTATGATCAATCCACAAAGTGCGCTTATCTAGTGTTAACATTTAGGGGGTCATTAGTCAAACGGGCGTATTTCTGGTGCAGATTGTGGCGCAAAGGTTCTTTGCTCTGCGACTTCTCCCTGTTCACACCAGGTCTAAAAAAGTGTGCGGGGAAGCGGCCTGTCTCATTTACCATTCTCTGCCTTTTTTAGGTGTAGAAAATGGTCTAAATGTAAAACAGCAAGGAAGCGGTCTTACGTTTAGAAGTGGCGCCGCTGAAGTAATGTACAGTGCAGGCCTGCGCCTCTTCATAACTCCGGCAGATCCACCACCAGGTATAGGGCCTGTTAAGTTTGACCCTTAGAGTTGTATAAGGTTTAACCATTCTTGAGGCCCCATTCATACAACTGTATTTTTGGTCCGATCCGCACTTTATTTTTTTATTTTTTTTAGATTGGATGTAGACCCATTCATTTATTTCAACAGAGCCACAAAAAATGCAGCCAGCCCACGGTATGCTGTCTCCAGCCGTATATCCCTTCCACAGTCCGGCGAAATACAGAACATGTCCTATTCTTGTCCGTTATGTGGACGAGAATAGACATTGTTCCAGTGGGCCCGCAAATAAATGGATGCAACACAGATGTTATCTGGATTTTTTTGTGGATCGTATTTTGCAGACCGCAAAATGCATACGGTCATGTGAACGCACTGTTACAGGGTTGTACCACGTTCATATGGTCACCGTGCTCATTATGTCACCAGCACAAATAGGATGGCGGTAGGGATATGCTCAAGATCTGTATATTGGATAAACATCTTGATTTTAAGAAATTGGGTACTGCTGCGTGCCCCACTGCTTCCTTGTGACTTCTGTGTGGAAACCTGGCCTAAGGGCAGCATTTAAAGAATTTGGAATAAATCCCAGCCGTTCTCTTACTTCATTGCTTACTCCTGCCTATATCCTTGGTGACTACAAATAGTAGTGGACCTATTCTCCGCCTAAGGTCTCGTTCACATGGCGGTATTACAATTCTGATTTCACAGTTTGTCTCGGACTCCAGACAAGACTGAACGCACCTTTTCATTCTGTGTTTTTTTTTTTTTCCTTTCTACATTGCAGATTTGTATCGACGTTTTATATATTCTAATCTTGAAAGAGTTCCCAGAGATGCTGGACCCGTTGACTTGAATGGGTCCTTGATCCGCAAGATACGGCAAAAGATAGAACTTGTCCTATCTTTTGCACTGCAGAGGCACGGACCCCAAAAGCCACGGAAGCCACAGAAGTGCTTTGTGTTCTTGTGGGCTTCTGATCTGTACCTTCGTTCCTCAAAAGACAGGACAGATCCTATCTGTTTCCATATCTTGCTGATCGCGGACCCATTCAAGTCAGTGGGTTCACATCCACACTGCGGAGTGCACACGTCGGGTGCCTGAATTTTGCGAACCTGTTGTGTGCAGGCTGCAATACGGGCACGGAGCCCTTACGGGTCGTGTAAATGGGCCCTTAAACAGATGCTTCATCATACAGTCCCATACACCCGTCACCATAGAGTTCCATTTATAAAAAAAGAAAAAACAACTTTTTTGGGGCGTGGTTATTGCAGGAAGGAGCCCAGGCACGCCTCCTACATCACATTCAAGCCATAACTCCGCCCCCTTTTCCCTGCTCGCAGTATGAGGGCGGACTTGGGCACAAGCAGGAGGCATGTCTGGGCTCCTTCCTGCAATAACCACGCCCCTCTGGGCACCTTACTGGCTCATTTGCATAACAAATAAACTGGATTTTCAGAAGATAGAAAACATCTATTGCTGAAACAAATGCACATCTGGGAATAAGGTACTAAGTGCTATTAGGCCATGGCTTTACTTCAATAGTGATTATCCTGGTGACAGATTTCCTTTAAGAAATGGCGATATCACCGTTTCTTAAATGCCACGGTATTTCAGTGAGGTCATAGGGGCAGTCGCGCACTGACTGCTTCTAAAACAGCAGTATGCTGCACACTTACATGGACTCGGTGTTCAGTGCCAAAGCGGTGGCAATCATAGAGAAGTGCAGGTGAGGCTGCTGGGCGTGAAATGTGGGGCAGGAGGGGAACGGAGCCTTGGAGCAGACATCTGTATACACAGTGTATACGGAATTCAGCGTCACTGTATACAGAATGCAGGGTCAGTGTATTCAAGGTACAGTGTCGGTGTATACAGTTATATGGGCGCAGGTTGTACCCCATATACATGTATACACTGACCCTGCATCCTGTATACACAGTGCTGTACCCCATATAACTGAATTCACTGAACCTTCATCCCGTATACACAGCTGTACCCAATATACCTGTATATACTGAACCTGCACCCTGTATACATTGTGCTGTACCCTATATACCTGTATGCGCTTACTGTATACATTTTGTGTATACACTGTTCAATACCCTATATACCTGTATACACTGACCCTGCACCCTGTATACACTATTCTCTACCACATATACCTGTATACACTGACCTTGTATCCTGTATACACTGTGCTGTACCCCATATACCTGTATACACTGTGCTGTACCCCATATACCTGTATAACTGACCTTGTATCCTGTATACACTGTGCTGTATCCCATATACCTGTATACACTGACCTTGTATCCTGTATACATTGTGCTGTATCCCATATACCTGTATACACTGACCTTGTATCCTGTATACATTGTGCTGTACCCCATATACCTGTATACGCTGACCTTGTATCCTGTATACACTGTGCTGTATCCCATATACCTGTATATACTGACCTTGCACCCTGTATACACTGTGCTGTACCCCATATACCTGTATACACTGACCTTGTATCTTGTATACACTGTTCTCTACCCCATATACCTGTATACACTGACCTTGTATCCTGTATACACTGTTCTCTACCCCATATACCTGTATACACTGAGCTTGTATCCTGTATACACTGTGCTGTACCCCATATACCTGTATACACTGACCTTGTATCCTGTATACATTGTGCTGTACCCCATATACCTGTATACGCTGACCTTGTATCCTGTATACACTGTGCTGTATCCCATATACCTGTATATGCTGACCTTTTATCCTGTATACACTGTGCTGTATCCCATATACCTGTATACACTGACCTTGCACCCTGTATACACTGTTCTCTACCCCATATACCTGTATACACTCACCTTGTATCTTGTATACATTGTGCTGTACCCCATATACCTGTATACACTGACCTTGTATCCTGTATACACTGTTCTCTACCCCATATACCTGTATACACTGACCTTGCACCCTGTATACACTGTGCTGTACCCCATATACCTGTATACACTGTGCTGTAGATGCTGGTGAGTGACAGCCCTGGCCCGGGGCTCATTACATGGTGTGGACCACAAGGGAGTCATTACTATAATGTATGGGTGCAACACGGAGACACTGTACTGTACAAGCCCCGTACCGTATGATTTCTCCATGTAGCTTGGCTGCCTGACGACGAGACGTGGAAGTGGACGGAGTCTGTCACCAAGTTTCCAGCATGTATTGTTTTGTTTTTTTTCCTTCTAAATTGGGTATTTATCTTGATATATTGTTATTGTGATACATTTCTTAATATCGTTATCATAGTTTGTAAGTAAGGCCGAAAAAAGACATCTGTCCATCCAGTTCGGCCTGTTTTCCTACAAGTTGATCCAGAGGAAGGCAAAAAAACCCCTGTGAGGTAGAAGCCAATTTTCCTCACTTTAGGGGGAAAAATTCCTTCCCGACTCTAATCAGGCAATCAGAATTACTCCCTGGATCAACAACCCCTCTCTAGTAACTATAACCTGTAATACCCTCCAGAAATACATCCAGGCCCTTCTTGAACTCTTTTAGTGAACTTACCATCACCACCTCCTCAGGCAGAGAGTTCCATAGTCTCACTGCTCTTACCGTAAAGAATCCTCTTCTATGTTTATGTACAAACCTTCTTTCCTCCAGACGCAGAGGATGTCCCCTCGTCACAGTCCTCAGGATAAATAGATGATGGGAGAGATCTCTGTACTGACCCCTGATATATTTATACATAGTTATTAGATCTCCCCTCAGTCGTCTTTTTTCTAAAGTGAATAACCCTAATTTTGATAATCTTTCTGGGTACTGTAGTCCACCCATTCCAGTTATTGCTTTAGTTGCCCTCCTCTGAACCCTCTCCAGCTCTGCTATGTCTGCCTTGTTCACAGGAGCCCAGAACTGCACACCGTACTCCATGTGTGGTCTGACTAGTGATTTGTAAAGTGGCAGGACTATGTTCTCATCACGGGCATCTATGCCCCTTTTGATGCAACCCATTATCTTATTGGCCTTGGCAGAAGCTGTCTGGCACTGGTTTCTACAGCTTAGTTTGCTGTTCACTAAAATTCCTAGGTCCTTTTCCATGTCAGTGTTACCCAGTGTTTTTCCATTTAGTATGTACTGGTGACTTGCATTATTCCTTTCCATATGCATAACCTTACATTTGTCAGTGTTAAACCTCATCTGCCACTTCTCTGCCCAAGCCTCCAGTCTATCCAGATCCATCTGTAGCAGTGTACTGTCCTCCTCTGTGTCAGTTACTTTACACAGTTTAGTGTCATCTGCAAAAATTGATATTTTACTGTGCAAGCCTTCTACAAGATCATTAATAAATATATTGAAGAGAATAGGACCCAATACAGACCCCTGTGGTACCCCACTAGTGACAGTGACCCAATCTGAGTATCTACCGTTAATAACCACGCTCTGTTTTCTATCACTGAGCCAGTTACTTACCCACATACAGATATTTTCTGTATGTGGGTAAGTAACTGGCCAAGCATTCTCATTTTGTATACTAACCTTTTATGTGGTACCGTGTCAAACGCTTTGGAGAAGTCCAAATATACGACATCCATTGAGTCGCCGCGGTCCAGTCTAGCACTTACCTCCTCATAGAAACTGATTAAATTGGTTTGACATGACCGATCCCTCATGAAGCCATGCTGATACGGAGTTATTTGCTTATTTTCATTGAGGTACTCCAAGATAGCATCTCTCAGAAAACCTTCAAACCGTTTACCCACAACAGAAGTTAAACTTACCGGCCTATAGTTTCCGGGCTCTGTTTTTGGACCCTTTTTGAATATTGGCACCACATTTGCTATGCGCCAATCCTGTGGAACACTCCCCATCAGTATAGAGTCCTTAAATATCAGAAATAAGGGTCTGTCGATGACATTACTTAATTCTCTTAGGATACGGGGGTGTACGCCATCCGGTCCTGGTGATTTGTCTATTTTAATATTTTTAAGATGTTGCTGTACCGCTTCCTGGGTCAGAGAGGACACTTTTAAAGGGGAATTTACTTTTATATTCTGCATTTCATCTGACAGTTTATTTTCCTCAGTGAATACAGTGGAGAAAAAGTTATTTAGTAGCTTCGCTTTCTCCTCATCACTCTCTGCAACTCCCCCCTCATTACTCTGTAAGGGGCCGACACCTTCAGGTTTATACTTTTTAGTATTTATATAATTGAAGAACATTTTAGGGTTATCGTGGGAATATTTTTGATATCGCCCAACCCTACCAACAAAGCACCTCCACGTCATCACACCTCCTCCTCCATGGTGGGACCACACATGTAGACTCCCTCCGCTCACCCTTTCTGCGTCTTACACAGATCAGGCCAAGTACAGATTTCCACTGGTCTCATGTCCATTTCTTGTGTCTCTTGGGTCAAGCAATTCTCTCTTCTTGTTGCTCTTCCTCATTAGTGGCTTCTTTGCAGCAGTTCAGCCATAAAGGCCTAATTTTCGCAGTCTGTCTGAACAGTTGATGTTGGGATGTGTCTGGTGCTCGATCTCTGTAAAGCATTTATGTAGCCTCTAATTTGAGGTGCTGTTAATTTGTGGTTTTTGAGGCTGGTAACTAATGAACTTCTCCTCTGCAGCAAAGGTAACTTTTTCTGTGTCCATTTTTCTTTTATACATTTGTTTTTCTTACAATTCTTAAAGGGGTTGTCCGGGTTCAGAGCTGAACCCAGACATATCTCCTTCTTCCCCCACTCAGCTCCTCCTAAGTGAGCATTTCATGGTCCGATGCTCTCCCTTGCCCGGCGCTGTATCGCACAGGGCAAGGGCTTTTTTATTACATTTTTAAACTGCACGGTGGAGGCTTCCTCCCAGCATTGTATTCGGTGAAGTCACCGGCACTGATGGGTGGGCTTTAGCCTGCCCATTAGTGCCAGTGACATCACCAAGCTCACTGGTAGAGGCCTCTGCCTTTCTTACCCATGGAGAGCCTGGTATGTCACTGGATCTCCAGAAAAAGACCTTGTCCTGATCTATTCAATGGAGGGCAAGGGAGAGCATTGGAGCATGAAAAACCATGAGGTTGTTCACTAAATTGACCCTGACGAAGTCCATATTGCTCATGTGAAAGATGCCTTGTAGTTGGGGGAGCTGTATAGCTTCCTGTGACCCCAGGGAGTGGAGATACAGGAACATTATTTTTTTTTCTTCATGTTATTGCCCTCTTTAACGATCTTATTTTTAGGTGTTTTGTGCCCCAGGTTCTGCTTGGGTTGGACTTTTAGCCACTAATATATACTTTTTCATGTAACATTTGTTAATCTTGGCATCCTACTGCAGACAGGAAGGTGGAGAGGCTCCTGCTGCAGCTGCCAATTGTTTTACAGCCTGACACAGGGCAATAGCCAAGGGACACTGAGAAAATGTCTGTTTTTCTAGATTTTAATTGCAGTACGAGACAAAAATTTCATTGAAGGAAAGCATGAGATTAAGGACCCTAAGGGAGGAATTTCAGGGATATTTTTTTTTCTCTACTTGGCGTTTCTTTACATTTAAAGAGGACCTTTCACCACTCCTGACATGCCTGTTTTAATAGCTCCATGCATTCCCCATGTAATAACAAGTCTGGAACATCTATTATGGCTCTATGTTGTGCCATTCCTTTATTATTTGCACTAGAAGTTGTGAATTAATTGCTATTTGCCTTCAGTAAGGGAACAGAGGGGAGGTAACCAATTGGGGGGTGTACCTGTACAGTCTGAACATGGCAACACTGATTGGATAGAGTCAGTCTGTGCAGGTACACGCCCCCAACTGGTCACCTCCCCTCTGTTCCTTTACTGAAGACAAATAGCAATTCATTCATAAACTCTAGTGCAAATAATAAAGGAATGGCACAACATAGAGACATAATAGATGTTCCAGACTTGTTATTACATGGGGAATACATGAAGCTATTATAACAGACATGTCAGGAGTGGTGAAATGTTATGTCAAAGTAAAACTCCATCCCAGTGGCTTCATGATAAGTACACAGTGGAGAAAATGTATCATTGTCCTAAATTTGAACAGTTCTGCACCCTGGCAGATTTGGCGCTTATTGCTGGACGCTTTTCCCTTCCTTTTGCCAGCTCTAGGCTGACTTTACACCAGTATTTTGTGCCAAAATAATGTTTTATGCCAATAATCTGCCACATTTTATGAACGTTAGAAAAGGAAATGTAGTGCCAATCATCAATACTTTAAAAAATAACTTTTTTATTGAAGCCAGATAAAAGGTACAGCAGTAACGGCCATTAGTGTGAAGCGCATGTCTTCTAACCACTGAAGAAAGTCCGCGAAGCAGCTGATGTTCCCTACTTTTCTTGTATACCACTGGACCTTTATTTGACTTGAATAAAAGAGCACTCGTACAACCGTGTTTTTGGTCTGCGTCCGATCCGTATTTTTTTGCAGATCACATGTGGACTCATTTCAGTGGTGCCACAAAAGATTCGGACAGCACACAATGAGGCACATTTATTCAGCTAATTCACTACTTCACTACTATTGTAGTGTAAAAAAGTCGCACATTTTGTAAGGCTTCTTGATGCTTTTCTGAAGTGGTGAGAAAAGATGGTGGCGCACCGCATTTACTATAACTTTTGCCAGAAAGTGGTGGACATTATAGCTGAAGTCTAAGGCCCTATTCACACGACCGTATATTTGCGGGGCGCATTACTGCGGACCCGCAAATATACGGGGGGCCACCCGGCGTGTGTTCCGCACGCTCGGAACACACGCCGTGGGGCCCCATTGAAAATGCCTATACTTGTCCGTGCGCACGGATAAGTATAGGACATGCTTCAAAAGAGCGTCCGTGCCGCGGCTCCCGGCCCCATAGAAGTGAATGGGGCCGCATCTATGCCCGCAATTTTGTGGATAGATACGGCCCCATTCATACGGTCGTGTGAATGGGGCCTAAGCCATCCTGTAGCTGGCGTAGACTTCAGGTTATGGCACATGGCAGGGCAGAGATGCGTCTGATTTGGTAAGAGGCTTCTGCCTCCTAATAAATTGGGCTCCTCTCACGCCAGTGCATGGAGATCAAGACTGGATGTGCCCAAGTATGGCCATTCCACGGCCCGCCCAAAAAAAATAGAGTAAGTATAGGCATCTGTAACATAGCGTAGGACCTGTTGAAGGGGAAAATGCGGGATGCACACAGCCGGTGTCTGCGCTTTGCAGAACCGTAGTTTGCAGTCTGCAAGTCGGACATGGCCGTGTGAATGTCCCCTAAAAGTGACTTTTTAAGGATTGCTGAGAGTCACTTCGCTTTGGAAGTTGTGTATTTAGACTATATTCCTAGTTTAAGTCTCGATGGCTGAAAGTGGGATTGCGGGCATAGGTAGTGACACTGTTTTCTTCAGCTGTCATTTTACAACTTTCTCCAAGCTCCTTTTCTAGACTGATTTCAGAGTATATGTGGTGCAGGGCATGTATGCCAGTTTTGAGGTGCAATTTCAACTGAAATTCTGGGGCACTGTGTTCAGTAAATTCGCCACCAGCGTAATTTTGGTTAGGGGAGGTCTGTCAGACCCAGTTTAGATCTTCTGCAAGTGGAGTTCCTGGAATCCTGTATTTCTGGTTGTGATGTCTGTGAAACGAGAACCAAACTTTCTCCCTGAGCCACAGTAAAACTCCAGGCCTGGAAAATATGCAACTTTTAGCCAGTCTCTGAAAACACTGAATCTACAAGTTTTCGTTCGTTGGATTCAGGAGGTCCCTGGCGCTCTGTCCTTTTCTAGGCCACAGCTGAAGCCAGTGCAGGCCAGGACACTGAGCACTGCCAGCTGTAACCTGAAACGTGAAACTCATACCAGCGCTTCTCCGATGTCTTGTGCATACGCCATAAATGTTTAAGATGGGATTACCCCTTTACTATTGTGTTGAGTGTATATCCCTTTGTAGAGATTCGATTCTCTTCTGTCTTGAATACCTGACATTATGAATAGATGTAAAAAAAATTTGTGGTTATGTCCATCACCGTTGGAGCTCATTCACACGATCGTAGCAGCGGATCCGCAATATATGGGCACCGGCCATGTGCACTCTGTATCATGGATACCCGTTGACTTGATTGGATCTGCAATCCACAAGATATGGAGCGGAAGCCCAAAGAGGTGATTTCATGGAATTTTGGTCCGTGACTCCGCACTGCAAAAAAATAGAACATGTCCGATTTATTTTTTTATTTTTTTTTTTTTTGCGTTGCGGAACATATCTTCATATTGCGGGCCATTCAAGTCAATGGGTCTGCAAACGGGCTTAAAGGTGGATCTGTCAACTTGAATAAACTGGCCTGTGTAGTGGCAGCTACTGGTCCACACCACCGTGCAATAGCAAAAAAAAAGTTTGGGATCTATTTCTCTCCATTTTAGTACTAGGACATGTCTCTTTAGGGCTTTCCCTGGTGTAACGTCAGAGCTGTGCGACCAGTAAAAGTCACAGCCAACACAGGTATAGGGGTGCATTCGATCTATGCCTCAATCGCAAACTAGAAAAATGTTGGGGGTCATTAATTAAATGATGTGCGAGAGTTTTCTGGAGTATATCTGTCGCAGATTATGGCGAAGAGGTTATTTGCGCAGCAGTCTGCATCTTTTCCCCGCTCACGCCAGTCCTAAAAAAGAAAAGGGGGGGGGGGGGGTGGACGGGTAAGGGGAAGGACTGGTAGGCCCATCCCATTCATCATTTTCTACGCCTGTTTTAGACATAGAAAATGGCCCGCTGAAGGCTGGCGACTCTTCATAAAGGCGGATCCACTGTCAGAGCACGGGGTTATTAAGACCGGTGTCTAAAACGCTTGTCTTAGTAAATGACCCCCCCCCCCCTCCTAGTTTTGAAAAATCAAAAGGTTTTTTTAGAGAACCTAGTTTTAAGAATGACCCTGACACAGGAGTAAGGGGTGTATAATTCCTGCCAATGGTCGGGCAGATCGTCAGAATGATCTGGCTGTGTAAAAGTGCCAATTATTACCTGATAAACAAGCAGATGCTTTTTAGCAGGCAATTGCAAAAAATCATCATTTGCCAGTGTCAGCACGTGCTGTATAATCACGATCTGCTGCCGGGAAAGAATGATTCTGTATGGGGATGAGCCGTTGCATTACTGATCGCTTCACCCCATACTCCGAATGCATTCCGTATCGTTCTGCGGACAAGGACAGGCATTGTTAGCAAAAAACAAAACTGATGTAACAGATTTTTTTTTTTTTTTTTTTTTTTGTGGACCACAAAATACATACGGTTGTGTGCATGAGCCCTTAGAGGGGAGCAACAAACTGCAGGAAGATGCCACGTTGTTCTAACTTATATATCTGTGTTTCATATAGTCACGTCCACTTCTTAATTAAGTGGAAAAAATAAACGGCAGATATGCTTTAGGGCCTTCTCTGTTCTGTGTAATGGTGATGTAAGCCCTGCTATCTCATGGAGCGGTCATCTCCTGGGTTCCTTGGGCTCTCTTGCTTTGTTTTCCTGTCAGATGTGAGCACTTTCTCACTGATCCGTCCCTTCTGGTTCCTCTTCACACAGAAGCTTGTGCGTGTGAGACAGCAGGCTGTTGGGAAGCAGCTTGTGGTCAGCAGATTGGTAAGCCACTGGTAATTTACATCTGCAGCTTATTTTTCAAAGCCCATTCCCCTCTTTGTGTGACAATCGTTTTTCTTGGCCAGACGTGCTCGGAGCAGTTGTCGGATCCTTTCCTCCTTTGGAGTTGGCAGGGCATATGACGTCTGTAACACAACAGACAGCGATGATAGGGCATGGCACTGCGGTCAATAAATAGACTTCTCTAAATCCCTTTTGCATTCGGATTTTTCCCAGTTTTTCTCCTACGTTTTTCCTCCATTCATAATTTACCAGCTTGAGATGTTTCTAAATTAGTGTGGAGACGCCGTTCCAAGTAATATTGGCAGATAAAATGCCACCCACAAAGCAAGACAAAGGATGCAACAAACTGACAATAAAAGGCGTCTATATAAGCAATCCTTAAACGTCTGGAAAATGTTGTGTTGTGCACAACTGTATATTCTTTCTTTCTCCAAACCCCCGACGATAAATTGATGACTTGTAGGTAGATTGATCGTCAGGTATTGTGATCCGGGCTGATCTAAGTTAACGTCTTGTCAACGACCATTTAAGAATCCAACACAGAAGGCTGACTTTCGTCGAGCCTTTTCTCGTCGGCAAATAAGTGACAACCATTGACACAAAATAGTCTTTGTATGCCGAAAATGTCTAGACTGGTTATGCGTGTTGATCTTGTTCTACATAGGATTACACTGGATGCTAGCAGTAATAGCTTGTATGTTCTTGAAGAGATACTGTACAGTGTAAATCTACTCTAAGGCAACCTACCCCCTAGATTATCTTTTTCAATAAGACCATCCTTTTTTATTATTATTATTCTTTCTGTACATGATTATGGGGACTGTCATCTTTCCTGTGCCTTGTAACAGCCACATGGTGAACGCAGTCTGGAGATTGATTTCTGTGGGAGAGTGTTCTGGGCATTCTCCTTGACCTCAGCAGGGAGGGGGAGGAGCTGTCCCCATCACCTATTGTAAGGAGCGGGTCCTGCGTTATTTGCCCCAGTTATAAGGGATATCATCAAAGCTGTAGGTGGCTTATTTTAGAGTGCTAGTAGCATCAATCCCAGCAGTGTAACCCTGAAGATGCCATGGGCACTCGTCACCAAAGCATTTTGGGATTAAGCTGCCAGGGTTGAAGGTATGTCTGGTCGCAGGTGGAGAAGAGCTGTCTATTACAACCCGGCTCCTGCCCAGAAGCTGTGCGATATCATTAAAGGAATTATTCCATGAAAAGTATTACTATCAATGAATAGGATGTTTTAAATGAAATATATACACGCAATAAAAATTGTATGTTTTTGTACATGTTCCTTTCTGGTTGCACCTCCTGCTGTTTCTCCTTCTGGTGCACCTTCAGTTACATTCTGGGTGGAATAACATGCTGAGTAGCTTTCCTACTGTGTTCTCCTCCCCTCATGGAGCCGCTACTCCATGTGCCGCTACATTTGCAGGTCGCGGCACATAATTAGTCACTGCTGCTGAAGCAGGTCCGCTGCATTTGCGCTAATACTTGGGGCAGCAGGTGCAAGATTGTCATGGCTGGGCAGCGTCTTCACCAGGTAAAGAACTCTTGATAAGACAGATTGATTCTCTCATCCCTAATACCTACTTCTATACATTTCCATGAATTTAGATGTAGATCTTTAGAAATGGTGGGGGTATATATGTATCTTAGAGGCCTCATAGGAGGAAGGGGTTAACGAGCTAAGTGCCGTGCATGCTGGCAAATATATGTGCTCGATGAGCTGCTGCTCACCCACAGTAAGGTAAGAAAGTCCTCCAGATAAGTCAGATAATAGGTGGTGTAAAGTTAAAGGGGCTATCCAACCCCTGAAATGCTCCCCCATATGCCCGGGCCCCTCACACACAATGTACTTACCTTTCACCCCGACACCTGCCTCGCTTCTGAAGCCTGCACAGCCGCTGCATCTCCCCCTTTGCGCGGGTGAATAAATCTGGTTGGGGGGGTGGTAGGGGCTTCGGCCAATAGTAGGCTGTGATGGGAATAAGCCTCCCTAATGATTCTATATTACAGCTCATATATGCTGTGAAACTTGCCCTTTAACAGTGTCATTAAATTGTAAAATCATGTGTGTCGTGTCAGCGTAGTGTGTAACTTGAGGATTTACATGAAGTAAATGAACAATGATAAAATTCACAGGAAGTATATTCTCAAAGTTTGTCTGTAGCATTTCCTGCAGCTCCTGACACATTCAGCCTCTAGTAATCCTGCAGAGGAGCAGTAACCAGCTGTCTCCAGTACATGGACAGGTCTGTATAGGTTGTCACTGGAGCTACTTCTTAACATCTGTAGTGGTCTTGTGGGACCCCTGCCTAAGGATAGGCAATCCATACAAAGTACTGAAAAAGTCTTGTAACCCTTTAGCCATCTGCACCATAAATGTACAGAGCAGTGATCAGGCGGGCACAGGAGCGGTGTTCGCTGGATCGGGACAGGGCCCTGCTGTAACTGCCAGGATTGCTGATAACTCTGCTGCCGGTGGTTTCACCCCTTAGGTGCTGCGGCTAGTGCTAACTGCCGCATCTAAATGGTCTACAGAGGGCGGGGCCTCCTCTTTCCACTCCTGGCGACGCGTTTGCAGGGTGCTGATGGCTTCTGTGGCAGCTGGAAGTCTTAACAAGGGCTCTGTGTCTGCCAGGTATGGAAGCCTATGAGGCCCAGCCACAGGCAGAGCCTCCTAAGTGAGCTATCGGTATAAAAGTGGAAGGGTGAAATTGTTAGGCAGGTTGTCATGTGATAAATATGGACGTAAACTGCTGTCTGGGTATGCTGCAGGGTTCAGGAGGGAAAGACCAACTTTTGGCTTTTGTGGTGCAGATTTTGATGGATTGGTTTATGGGCACCAGTACAGACATTTTCTGACAACCATACGTTTTTCTCTCGACTGAACTGATTTTTTGCAGGATGAGTTGCTGTTATCTTTGGTTCTATTTGGAGCATTTATGACTCTTTATCCTTCATTCCAAAAAGCAAAATAAAGCGCTCAAAGAAAGGGCAGCAATTCTGCCATTGCTTTCTGGGCTTTGTTATAGCGGTGTACACTATTTGGGGAAAAAGGACTGTTAACTTTATTGTGCTGTATTATACAGCTGTCGCCTACTACAATTGGAGCAGGCTCAGCACTTGAGCCGGTCCATACACTTTGTACATTGTGTGTAAAGGTTAAGGGGTGTGGTGTTTCTCAGATGGCGCATGCTGGACGCTGATATTCCGCATCTGTGGAAAACTAGTAATGATTATTTTGCACCGTCCTCCGCTCATTAAAGGGGTTTTGTCCCCTTTTGTCTCTTGGAGATGTCGGATATCTCTAGAATGGGACACTTGAAGTGAGATTAGAGCAGTCGCGCATCCACTGGCACCCTCATTCATTTCTGCAGGACTGCTGAAAATAGCTGGACTATCTCCAAAAGTCCCAAATAAGTGACTGGAACTGTGGCTGCGCACCCCCTGTTTTCGGAACTCCCATAGAAATGAATGGTGTGCGCATGGGCCTATTCTGGAAGTAGTTGTAGGTCACACCTTTCAGACCTGCACCCATCAGGCTTAGATGGCTTTTCCTACTGATATTCCATCAAGCTCTCAGATGGCACAACCCCTTTTATTTCTGCAAAATACCTGTGGTATCAAAATGCTCACTCCACCAAAATGGGGTCACTTATTGGGGGTTTTCACTGTACTGGTTTCTGCAATTGTGATTTAGCATCCACAAACCATCACAACAATCCACACTCCAAAAGCCAAATTGCGCTCGTTCCCACCAGAGTCTCTACAGTTCTCAGCACAATCTGTGTAAATCACCACATTAGGCCTAAAAATGCATATGGCGCTCTTTTGCTCCTGAGCCCTGTTATCTATCCAAGAATATGGCCACATGTAGGGTGTTTCTAAACAGGAAGCACGGCACTCTTTTCGTCCTCGTACATGGTGGGCACAACGTATTGGGCACTGATGGCATATCTGTGGAATTTTCACTCCAAAATCTGCAGTGCATTAGTTCTTCTAAAACACCTTTACAGTCAAAATGCTCACAAAACCGTTTGGCATAATCTGTGAGGGGTGTGGTTTTTAAAATTGGAGTGCAGTGTGGCCAAACAGCAGAAAAAAAAAATCACCCCCCCCCCCCCCAACAACATTTGTTCCTATTACCCTTTTGGGAAAAAACATTTGTGGCTAAAACTATATGTAATTGAAATAGTATGTCATTTTTTTGCTTTATGTTCCTTCATGTTGGGTCAAACTATTCGCTATACTCCTAGGTGAATTCCTTGATGTTTTTAATTTTCTAAATGGGTTAACTTTTTGGAGTTTTACACTGTACTGGTCCTCAGGGATTCTACAAATGTGACATGGTGTCTGAAAATCTGCCCTCCAAAATCTAAATGGCACTCCTTTCCTTCTCAGCCTTCTGTTGTGTGCCCATACGTTAAAGGGATTCTGTCAGCAGGATATTGGGTATAGAGATAATTACATCTCTATACCGGCCTTACTGCTGTGATTGTAAATATGTAAGTGTAATTGTTATTAGGGTAGTAGTTTACATAAAAAAACGTTTTTATTAACATGGGAAATACCTGGATAAGGAGCCCAAGGGGAGGTCCTGCAAGCCGTTGGAGCCCAGGCACGCCGCAGATTTCGGAGCCCAGCACCGCCCTCCAGCTAATTATGCACGCCCCTTCAGCGTTGTCTTCACCTCCGGCTGCGGCACAGACTCTTGTATGCACGGCATACAACGCTTTTTTATGTAAACTACTGCCCTAATAACAATTACACTTACATATTTACAATCACAGCAGTAAGGCCGGTATAGAGATGTAATTATCTCTATACCCAATATCCTGCTGACAGAATCCCTTTAAAGACCACATATGGGGTGTTTCTGTATTGAGAAAACAATGTGTAACAAATTGGGGGGTGCTTTTTTTTTTTTTTTTTTTTTTTGTTACCCCTTGTGAAAATGAAAAGATTGGTTTATTTCTTACAATAAAATGTTTTCATTTTCACAGCCAAAAGTTTCTAAATTCTGTGAAATGCCTGTTGGTTCAAAGCGCCACTACACCCCCTTAAATTCCTTGAGGGTATATTTTCCAAAATGGGATCACTTTTTTGGGATTTTCCACCGTAGAGATATCTCTGGTTTTCTGCAAATGTGACATGGCTCCTGAAAACCATTCCAGCAAACTCTGCCCTCCTAAATGCCAAATGGTACTTCTTCACTTCAGAACCTGTGTTGTGCCCATACAGCAATCCTCAGGATTGGTCATGAATATCAGATCTGAGGGGGTCCTCAAAGTGAATTACCTACGCGTTTCTGAAAGGGTCCCTGCACGGACAAAGGGACTCCATAGGAGTGGGTGAGCTGGAACTACTTTCTTCTGCTGAGCTCCAAAGGCACCGTGACAGGGGATAGCTGTTCATTCATGTGGATTGTACTTTAGTTGCTATATACTGTGCAATATCTACAGCTAGTCTCCTGCATGTACACATGGCCCAACGGAAGTCATTTTGCCTCTGGCAAGCTTTTACTTAGATTTCACAGCTCTTCGTCATAGCAGTGCAGGGAGTGACAGGAAAGTGCCTTTTGGTTTGCTTACATCAGCGCTTGTCTTCCCAGTAGCATAGCCTGCTTTTATTAGATACATTTATAGGTATGCTTATTTTATATGAACCTGTATAAATGAAAGCCTTTATAAATGAGTACTGTGTTCTTAAAATACTGTATGTCCATGTACACGGCCCTACAGGTCTGTATTAGAAAACCTGTAGGCTGCCAGGGAAGAATGCCTCCATAATGACGTGTGCAAACTAAGAGTTGTACAGATATTAGACTTTGGCCACTAGTAAAGACATCTAACTGGTGAGTGCTGTATCCTGAGTGTTATAGGGGTTATGCAAACTATAAAACATGCTCCCCAAGGCCCGGGCCCTTCATATATACTTAACCACCTCCCCAGGACCTGTGTTGCTCCTGATCCCTGCACGGCCGCCCTGCATCTCCCGATTGTGCGGATCAAAACATCCGGCTATGGGGGGGAGCAGTCAATAGCAGGCCGTGACTGACACGAGCCTCCCTTGCATCACCTGTGATGCAACCGTACAGAGTTACGCACTGCGCATGCACGGCCACCGCTCCCATTCATTTCTATGGAGCCAGCGCTCGGCTATTTGCGGCGGCCCCATAGAAGTGAATGGAGAGCGGGCCGCGCTTGCGCGGTGCGCACTTCTTCACTTTGGGGGCCCCGTTCTCGATATAGGTGCAGGTCCCAGCGGCGGGACCCGCACCTATAGGACAATGGGGGCATATCCTAGCGATATACCCCCATTGTCCAAGATGAGAATACCCCTTTAATGATCACTGGTCACAGGATTTACTAGATACAGGGACCAGTACATAGATGTCAAAATGAGATTGGCATAAACTAAATTTATCTGGTTAAAACGGATAGAAGAGAATAGAAATACCACAGAAAATGTCATCTGCTGCATCTAGAAAATAAGAACAAACTTATTTAGAAGCCAAATTGCTTGAGGTGATTGTGACGGGGACGTCTGGGCTGAGGAGCAATGTTTCCTGCCTTATGCTTTGGCTCTTTCATAGGGACACTGGAGCTTCAGTCATCGGGTCTATAATTAGACGCTTTGATAAGTCCCATTAAATATGGTTTTCATGTACACTACAAGGTGGCTGGGAGAATAGGGTGGCCCACAAAAAGAAGCAAGTAGATCCAGAAAGTCACAAAAGATGGTGAAAGTGATCCCCGTTCACATCTATGCATCTGTGGGCAGGTCGGATTATGTTGGTTGATGGTGCTGATTTTGTGATGTTCTCCTGGAGTTCATCCAGGTTATGTGGATTGTTAGCGGACACTTTGTTTTAAATTTCCCCACAGATAAAAATCACACATGGACAAGTCTGGGGAACGTGGTGGCCATAACCCCTTGCTCACAGTTTGCTCCTCTGTGCCAGTGAGTTCCGTGAGGTGTAGCATGTTGCCCCATCTTGTTGGAAAAAGCATTTTTTTCTGGTCTTGGTTGTAAAATTGTTCAAAGATGTCCAGTTAAATTGCAGTATTCACCGTTGAGTTGAAGAAAATTGGGTCCACTATTCGTGTGCCTAACACTGTGCAAGAAACGCCAATTGTCTGGTTGTGAAGTGGTGGTCCATAAGTCAAGTGGGGATTTTCAGCCGACCGGTACCTCGTATTCTGGGAATTTATGTGACCAGCCAGCAACCAAGTGATAGTTAGCAACCAAGTCCAGTAATTTACACGTTGAACTTTGTCAGACTCTTTCAGTTCCTGCACACACGTTGTTCGGTTTCAGGTTCAGAGGTTTCGGCACTCGCTGACACATCATTCATGATACTTGCTGGGACAGTCTTCGAGTTGATTTTTGGGGGATTTGCAATCCGCTGCTGAATTTCTTGCACAACTTCCGTCGTCCTGATTGATGGAGGCCTCGGATTCTTCATGTTTGCAGCAGAGCCATTTCTGAACCAGACTCTGAATACAACATTTTAGCTGGTGGTTCTGTTCCTAGGTACTTGTTGGAAAAGGTCTCTTGCGTTTCCTTAATCGATCTGCTTCGCACATAGCCTTCCACAATCACTATTCGCTGTTCCAGGGAGAACACCATCTTTCTGATACAATAGGCTAGTTTTATGGAACTGAATAATAAATCAGTCTTAGTTTTCCATAGCAACCAATCAGCGCTCAGCTTTCAGTTCCTACAGGACTCTAAAAGAAAGAAAGCTGAGCTCTGATTGGTTGCTATGGACAACTAATGGCTGTATTACACCAACAGATTATCTGACCACTTTCTGTCCTATCAGACCTATAGTTGGTTTGTATAACAAGATATGTGTGCGCAGAGGTCGAAATAACGCCTGTACAAGCGTCATAGATGCTCTAGTCCTGAGAGATGCTTTTTATTTTTTACGCTAATAAGGTTTTGCGGGCACGGCCTCTCTTTTTAGTGCACCACCGCCCCACAATGACGCTCAGCGCATCACCTCTTGTCTGATAGTCCCAGAAATTTCAGAGCAGTTGGCAAAGATTTGGGTGGTGTCAGGTGCACAGAACGGCGCACCCCCCTCCCCACAGTGCACTAAAAACCATCTTTGCGTAAAAATATCTTTTTTTTTTTTTTTTGTAGTGATATTAAACTTTTACATGATACATTTTCCTTGATCCTTTTAGATGATATTTTTCCTGATTTTGGTACTTGTATAACATTTTTTTTTTCTTCCCCAAACAGGTTATGCAATGGTCTCTGCAAAACGTTCTGTGTTTGAGGTGGAGCTTCGTAAGACAGACATATGCCGGCTTGTCATCTTTATTAAAGGGACTATAATTTGTTCTCTTACAACTGCTACATAAACAGACAAAATTGCAAAGATCTGCCCCGTGTCGAGTATGACAGCCACGACCCGTGGCTCTCCAGTTGGAGGGAATGAAAGCCAGGGCCAGGCTCCCGATGGACAGTCCCAGCCTCCACTCCAACAGAATCAGGTTTGTATCTCAAATCCATGTGGTCAGACTTCTAAATAGTCATCTTACTGTAAAGGCCAACTAATGCAGACTTGACGTAAGGACCTTTATTCTTATTGCCACTTTCCGTTGTGTATGGTGGTGTCTGGGATTTGGAGTGAAGTCATGGGCTTCATGTAGAGTAAAGAATATCCTTTAATCCCATGCCCAAGAGATTTTATAGGGTATCAAATGTTGTAGAAGTTCATGCTACATCCTGAATTCTGGTTTTCTAGAGTATTTACTGTATTGGCTTTTAAATTCCTATTGCTTTGCTTGCACAGTTTCTGGCTCCTGACCACTGGATGTGGCGCTCTGTCTGAAACGTACTGAATAGGACTGTATTAAAATCTGAGGGCTATTCAAGTTATAAGAAGTTATTCCCCTATCCACAGTATAAGGGATAACTATTGGATTGGTGGCGTAGTGACCACCAAAGATCACTAGGGACATCATACCCCGAAATGAAGGGAGCAGCTTGTCCTGTATGTGTACTGTCGCGGCATTTATTTTTAAGGGACACCAGGGGTTTCCCCTGAAGTCCCATAGAGAAAGCAGAAAGCTCATGGCACATGCTAAACTGGGTGCTCCATTCATTTCGCAGTATGGACCCCTGTTCTAGTGATTGGTGTGGCTGTTGGATCCCCACATCTCTAATAATTATCCCCTTTCCTGTGGATAGGGGATAACTTTGTATAACCCATATACCCCTTTATTAGTAGTGGGGTTGTTGGCCACCCTTCCCTGGATGCATACAGGAAAGGCTGTCAGTCATTGAGCAGGACTGGGCTCCTAAGGACAGAATGTGCGGAGACGTAAGTGAATGAAATAAAAGATTTTTACTGAATCATTTCCCAAAAACTGTATATCAATCTTCTCAGCTCGTCCTCTATAACATGATGGAAAATGCCAGCATCCTTTTAATGCAGAATATGGAGACTTACCTAAGGCATTGGAAGCATACTGTAGGTGCCTGCTTCCAGTGGGACCAGTTCTACCTTATCAAAAGAAAGGAAAACTAAAAAAAAATATTCATTTTGGCTGTAACTGGCCAGTAAATTACCCTTGACCCATTTGCATGTACGTCATATAATACCTTTATTAAGGAACCATGCTCTGCGTCTCTGTAATTGCAAGGGCACAGAAGGTGTGACTGTGACAGACTGCTGGGCTCTTGCCGTAAAGACCAGGATCAGAGAAATCTCCTCTCACTTCAGTGTTTATGCTGAGGCTCCGGAAAAAAAAATGAAATCTCCTCCCCTCTTTTTGTATTTTATTTTCTTTTTAGTTCCCCTTAAAAATGCTCATAACAACCATGAACAATAAAATTAAGTGGGGAAAAAAAAAACACAAAAAGGAATTTGTATATATTCCCCAAAAAGGTACCAATAGAAACTTCTAGGGATATGGACACCATTTTTGTTTCCCCTGAAACATGTTTTTGTTGTACAAAAGTGCTAAAGCATAACAGAAACGTATAATATATACATATAAAATATTTTTGAAATTTTGCTGTCACCATATTCATACTGACCTGTATTTGTTATTTTTACCACACCATAAACGGCAAAAAAAAGCCCATGAATAAACAACTCCTCCCGCAATAAAAACGATCCCTTATAAAGCTATATCGGCAGAAAAATTAAAGTTTGGTCCTTTTAAGGGATTGGCCGAGTTATGAAAAAAAATACAGTACTGTAAATCTGATGGGCAGCAATATATAACTAAGTTGTGCAAGTTTTAGGCAAAAAAAAAAATGTATTTCTTCATTTCCCTGATTCTCCTCTAGTCATTGTTTACCTGCAATAATAACAATCTCTGCCCCGCCCCCTGCTCTGCAAAGGCAGTGAATACAAGTGCTGAGTGATATGTCTGCAGGAATACTCAGCAGCATGTTGTATGTGTAGGGCTACAAGTTCCAGCTGTACTATGACATTGCTGATACACACAGGATCTTCCCCCTACCTTTCTTGTACAATACAATACTTTGCAGATCTCCTCCAGATCAGCTCCAGTATCAGCTCTGTGTCTGTAGGATGAGGAGGGCAGATCCTGTGTCTCTGCAACTGCTGTTGTAAAGCCTTCAGTGTGTTCTGGCTGAAGGGGTTAATGTTTTATCTGAAAGAATACAAGGAGAGAGCAGATAGAAGCTTGACAGAGCAGGGGGGCGTGGCCAGTGACCCCTCGTGTACAGGCTGTTATCTCTTGGTGCACGAATACAAGATTAGCAGGCAGGGAAGGTGACATCACAGGTCATGTGACCCTGAGTGAAATCTGATAAAACAGCAAGTTTAGAAGCAGAAAGTGTATAAAAAGCTGTTGTATTTGACTAGTTAGAAACATACAAAGGACAAAAAAAAATAACTCTGACAACCCCTTTAAAGCCCTCAATAGACTGGTCTATTAATTATTTTTTGTTGTAATTTTCGCTTGTTTTTATTTCTGTTCAGACCTCCTCACCTGATTCTTCCAATGAGAACTCCCCGGTCAGCCCTCCAGATGAGCAGGGACAAGGGGATGCACCTCCCCCACTCGAAGATGAGGAACCCGCTTTTCCTCACACTGACCTGGCCAAGCTGGATGACATGATCAACAGGTATTTATTTTTTTATTTTTAATTTGTATTCTAGTAGCTTATTTTTAAAGCATTTTCAAAAGTGCTTATTCTTAAAGGGGCTTTCCAACCAACATTTATCACCTATCCACATGAGGAGTCTTTGTGGATCAGACATTGGTGTGGAAACCCCTTTCAAGGATTTGTCTTGGACATCTCTTCTCCCAGTAGGGCTATTCCCATGAGGTGCATTGATGACCTATCGCTAGGGATTCACTCAAATCTCCAGAATCGGACCTATAAAGTTAACAGAGAGCAGCTGTGCATGCACGGCCACCCTTTGTTCATTTCTATGGGATTTCCAGCAGAGAGGTGGCCGCAGTGATGAATGGACAGCACACTGCGCATGTGCTCTCCTTTACTTCCAGGGTTCCACCGCTGGGACCTACACCTATCTGACATTGATGGTATATATCCTAGGGATATGCCATCAGTGTCCCAGATGGGCCAACCCTATTAATGAATATCCTAAGGGGTACCCGCTCCCAGAACCCCACTATGTAGTGGCTAGAATGGAGAACTACTTTCAAGGAATGGCTATTGCTCTGGCTGGCCCGTCTTGGTCATGTATCACAAAGCTGCCCATTCATTTGAATGCCTGCGTGTAGTGCTACCATTTTGATAGCCAGCCTCCACTGTTGGCTGGACTTCAGAAGCTGGAGCTGTAGTCATCATCTGGAATTACAATTCAGAAAGCAAATGGTTTTTATGTTTATAATTTGTAATGACCCAATGCAAAGAACGAATGATAGAGGAATATTTTACATCCAGGCCAAGATGAATTTTATTTGATTTCTGTAAATGATGTGATCTTCTTTCTTCTAGACCTCGCTGGGTTGTTCCAGTTTTGCCGAAAGGTGAATTAGAAGTTCTTTTAGAAGCTGCTATTGATCTTAGTAAAAAAGGTATGTTATGTGCCGCAGAATTGAAAAGCCATCTCATAATAGCTTTCGGTTGACACTGTAATGCTACAAGGGCCTAAGTTCCACCTCTTCTATGAATGCTTATTCTGTCTTCAAAGGCATTTTAACATTTTTCGTATTTGTTCCTTAACTTAGGCCTTGATGTGAAAAGTGAAGCATGCCAACGATTTTTTAGAGATGGTCTAACAATATCCTTTACCAAAATTCTCACTGACGAGGCAGTGAGCGGCTGGAAGTTTGAGATCCATGTAAGTGTACAGTGCTTTTAATTCTGATGTGTTTATTTCCTCCGTTTTCAGTTTTACTGGCAATGAGGGATTTATCAAGAGGCGACCGTATAGAATACATAACTCTGAACAGCAGCTTCAGTGGTCTGTATTCTCCGAATGCAATGTGCAGAGGGTTCAACATGGAGCCTGTGACTGCACGGAGATCAGCTCTTTAATAGCTGCAATAGCCGAGAGTCAAGGTTGTACCCTCAAAATGGGGGAAAAGGGGGGCAATAAAAGCACCTGCCAACTGCATGCAATACAAAAAAGAATTTCTCCAACACTCCGACATTATGTTGGTCTTTCTGACTGCAGTCTTTATGGAAATGATGACCTTTCTTTTATCCGCTAGATAGTTTCCAAATGCCCAGGGTTGCAGGCTTTGTTTTGCTGCAATTAATACTTTAGTAAATTAATTGTGCATTGCCATCCAGCACATAATCTGTTTCCTCAAATTAACTTTGATTCTTTAAAGGGATCCTGTCATCACCTTTATGCTACCCATACTAACAGCAGAATAAAGTAGAGACAAGTGAGTTGATTTCAGCAGTCTGTCATTTATAAGTTAAAAGTAAGTGGTTGCCGAGAACCAACATCACAAACATGGCAGACTAGGCCTGGAAAAGAGTCAAATCTTCATGAGAAGAGTCATGGTTATTCATGAATTCCTGCTTTCCCTGCCCACCTGCTGATGACTGACAGGCTTCTACCTAGTTTTCTCCCTTTCTCTCTAGGCGAGAACTGCCAGTCATCAGCAGATGGGTGGGGAGAGCAGGAGATAATAAATAACCATGACTCTTCTCAGGTAGATTTGACTCTTTTTAAGGCCTGGGCCGCAATGATTATGATGCTGGTTCTCAGCAACCACTTACTTTTAGCTCATGAGTGACACACCGCTGAAATCAGCATTTCTGTCACTATTTTATGCTGCCCTCAGTACAGTCAGCATAAAGTTGATGACAGGTTCCCTTTAAGGGCGGGTTCACATTAGCGTTACAAATCCCGTTAGTGTTACATTTTAACAGAATTTTTGCTTGGAATGCAAAACAGAAACCTTTAAGAGGCGTTCTGTTTTGCTTCGTCCTAATACATTTCTATGGACACAAATAACGTTTCCTGTCGACAGGTTTTGTTTTTCCCCATCATGCATAATGGAGAGAAAACTGAACCATTACTCGTACCCAGAGAAATGTATTCGGACGAAGCGAAACGGATTGCCTCTTAAAGGTTTCCGTTTTGCATTCTGTTACATTCCGTTATAATTTCTAACGCTAAGGTGTGTTTATGATGGGAGGTTATGTTCCCTTTAACAAGATTGTATAAAGGTGTTATCCTTTTACCAGCACTTATCACCTGTGCATAGGATGTGGGAATCCTGACTCCTGGAACCCCACCATTCAGGAGAACGGGAGTCCACTGTGTAGCACTAGGTAATGTGCTTGTGTAACCACCACTTTTTCACTTCTGGATAAATTAGCAGACCGGTAGTCATGCACGCTGCATTCAACAGTTCTCCTTCTAATGATTGGGGGGTCTCAGCAGCCGGACACCCAGAGATCACCTATCCTATGGAGTGGAATAGCCTGGTCATTAATTTATTAGGATATTTCTTTTTTTTTTTTTTTTTTATGAACAGAGGTGTATTATTAACAACACTCATCGCCTTGTGGAACTATGTGTGGCCAAGCTTTCCCAGGATTGGTTTCCTCTTCTTGAGCTTCTTGCTATGGCCTTAAATCCTCATTGTAAATTTCATATCTACAATGGTACACGTCCATCAGAGACAGTTCCCGCTGGTGTCCAGCTAGCAGAAGATGAATTGTTTGCCCGTCCTCCTGACCCACGATCTCCAAAGGTGAGTGACATCTGGCATGTCTTGAGCTGCAGTTCTGGCTCTCTTCTGTTTCTTCTCTACTATGAAAGTTGACGTCGATATGTTTTCATTTTTCTTTAATGCCCCTTTGAGTTCTTCTTGAGTTCTTATAAAATTGTGCTTGATTTAAAAGTTGTTTGTTACTACGGAGCGACTGTCCCTGTTTAGTTCCTGCCAATTTGTATATTAGGTTACTGGTGATATTAGGTTACTGGCTTTCCCAGGATTGGTATTAGGTTACTGGCTTTCCCAGGATTGGTTTCCTCTTCTTGAGCTTCTTGCTATGGCCTTAAATCCTCATTGTAAATTTCATATCTACAATGGTACACGTCCATCAGGTTACTGGTGATTTTAGTTTTCTCAACTGCCTTTTGTAAATGTGTATAAGAGTTCAAGTAATTTGTCAAATCAAGATATATGTTTTTGTTTTTTTTAAGTGAATTTGGAAAGTTGTTGAATAGAGATGAGCGAGCAGTGCTCGTTACGAGCACTGTAACGCTCGGGTCCCTGGTGAAATGCCCGCAGGCATTGCGGATCCGTCCTCAGCTGCATGTAAGTCAATGAGGACGGATCGTTTGGTAGGACACTCATACCAAACGGTTCCGTCCCCACTGACTTTAAGACGGGTGAGGACGGAACCGTTTGGTATGAGTGTCCTACCAAACGATCCGTCCTCATTGACTTACATGCAGATGAGGACGGATCCGCAATGCCTGCGGGCATTTCACACGGGACCCGAGCGTTACAGTGCACTGCTCGCTCATCTCTATTGTTGAACTTTAAAGTAAATTACTCTAAATCAGAAGCTATGGATGCTCCCTCCCTGCTCAGACGGCCCAGCTACTAAAATCCTACTTTCCCTTTAAATGGAGCTCAGACTCTATTTCGTATTTAGGAACAGCACTTACCAAGGACCCTACGAAACTTTACAAGTCCAACTAAAAACAGGACTTTACAAGTCCTCTTAAAACAGATAAAACGGCAACTGCATACGTTATCTATACTGTGGGTGTCCAGGATAGGGCGGAAAAACCTTTTGCAAACCTATATCGTCCCAAAACTTCTGTACTTGTTACAAATAATTCCCATTCATCTTCCACAATCTTTCTTCGTGCCAGTGCGATCCATATTTGTAGCCTTCCTATGGAAAGGCAAGAAACCTCGAATAGCGTATGACAAAATGCTAAAAAGTCGCCCACAAGGTGGTTTTGGACTGCCTAACCTACGCCTTTATTACAAAGCTATACAATTGAAAAGATGCCTCAAACTCTGTATTCCTCAATATAAGACTTTGAACTCTAATATTGAGCTGCTCTCCTATCAGACAGACAATGTGCAGGACTATGGGGCCTCACTGACTCCTCAGTAGCTCCTGCAGGCTTAACTAAAGGGGTGTATCTGAACATTCGCTCCATACACCTAGCCTCCCCCCTCTTCTCTAAACCCCCCCAAAAATGTACCAGCAGCATATATCCCATATCTGTTGCAACCTTCTACTTCCTACACTCCTCCTTTTTTTAGCACTTCTAAAAGACATACCACTCTCCACATTCATGTCAAGCATCAAAACCACTGAGAATATTCCTTTTTTTTCTCTCAAATTATTTTAGACAGTAATTTCTTAGCTAGACAAGATTTCAATCGTTCCTGTAAGGCACTACTTAAAGAAGAACTCCCGCCAAAAATTTTATTCCATGTCCTGCTAGAAATGTACATTATGTAATCTGTAGTGAATGTCATTTTCTTACTAGTATCTGTATTTGTGAGTTATATCTCCCTGATGCTTCTCATCTGTGTCATGTGACCAGCAATCACTCACCAACTCACACAGCATCTTATGTGTGGACAGGAAGTCTGTTTCTATATGCATTCCTATGGGAGCCTCACTTTCAGTCTCATAGGAATGAATAGAGAAGTAACTGGCTTCCTGTCCTGGGTTAGTTGGAGGTCAGGGAGTTGGTCACATGACACAGCTACAATAAGAAGAGGGGATAACTCTCAAATACAGTCTCTGATAAGAAGATTGCATTCACTACACACTACATCATGCACCTTTTTAACAGGTCAGAGAATAAAAATTTTTGCAGGAGTTCTTCTTTAGTACATATACCACTATTTCAGGACCGACGTGGTTTGAAAAACTCACTATGGGCATCATCCTCCAGAGACATGTTATTACACTTCTATATAAACACTTGAATGATAATCCTAGAGAAAGCACCCCTGCTCAGATCATTGGGGAAAAAAACATCTAAACAGGACATATACACCTAAAGAAATAGATAAAATACACAACAGCTAACATGGCTTTTCCAAGTGTATAAAAATTCAAGAACATTCTTACAAGACACTGACTCATATGGTATAATGACTAGCAAATTGTTCCAAATGGGACTATCTGAGACAAAACACTGCTGGAGATGCCAAATAGACAGAGGCACCTTTGAACCTAAGCACTTTAAAAATGTATACATTGTCCTCTATTGATCATCCATAGATATAAATATGTACATGAAAATGTTACCTTTTTGTTGGGCAAATTGTCTGTGTGTGTGTGTATGTATGTGTGTATATATATATATATATATAATCTCCCGATGCCCCTCCCTCCCCCTTTACCAAGCTCTCCTTCCATTCTCTCTATACCAAACCCTTCACCTACCCCCTCCTTATAAAAAATGCTTAATGTATTGTCTTACATTGTTACAATTTTACACACTTGTATTCCCTACCAACTGTAAGACGTTTGTTAAACTTTTGATTATAACATGAAAAACTGAATAAAAAGAGACTTAGAAAAAAATATATATGTATGTTTCACTTACGTAACTAATATACTTCTTTTTTGTTTGAAGGGTTGGTTAGTAGACCTCATAAATAAGTTTGGCACGTTAAACGGGTTCCAGATACTGCATGATCGCTTTATGAATGGCTCCGCATTGAATGTTCAAATCATTGCAGCTCTCATAAAGTAAGTAAAACCTGTATTTCTGTGTGGTAGCTTTAATGGGGTGTTCAGTTTACCATAAATATAACTTATGTTTTAGACTAATTCATCAGTAATTACCTAATATAATGTAAATTTCACATTTACCGTTCAGTAGTTATAAAAGTAGATTTATTCCTCTGCTACCCACTGTTTCCTCATAAGTTACCATGGCATCGACCTGTAGTTCTGAGCCTTTGTTAGGTCGAGCATGCTCAGTGTGTTGCTATTAATTCTCTAGCTAAATGTTAGTGTGCTGCTGATTACTGAGAAGAGGGGGCGTGACTGGACTGGAATATCAAGCAGCCAATCAGTAATCATCAATAGGCATTGTGGGGATTGTAGTTTTGTGAGGGAACATCAGGAGCCATGATACTGTCAGTGTGTTGAAGGCTCACCCGGGAGCTAGACACATGGATTGCAAGGTAAAATGAAGCTCTGGTTATATGTATAGTTATGGGTTCTGGTTGTGTCCCAGCT
Organism: Rhinella marina; assembly: GCA_900303285.1. Classification (NCBI taxonomy): domain Eukaryota; kingdom Metazoa; phylum Chordata; class Amphibia; order Anura; family Bufonidae; genus Rhinella; species Rhinella marina. The sequence continues at coordinate 95,416 of ONZH01003371.1, forward strand.
TGTAGCCTTTATGCAGTTTTTCAAAAATTAAGTTACTTTACCGGAAAACCCCTTTAAAGGGTTTTTGTCACCACAATTTATCATATTAAACAGAATGACATTTCCAGTGCGCAAATGTCATTTGATGCTTAATATGTAAATTATTTTTTTCTCGCTCGTATCATTGGGGGACACAGAAGACCATGGGTATAGCTGCTGCCACTAGGAGGCAACACTAAGCAAAGGAAAGTATTAGCTCCTCCTCTCAGCTATACCCCTCCTGCATACACTGAGTTAGTCAGTTTTTAGCTTAGTGTCTGTAGGAGGCAGACCTCCCTGCTTTGCAGGGCATCTTCCTTTATTATTTTACCTTTTTTCCCCTTAGGTACGCGAAACAGAGACGCCTGGCCTCTCTGTTTAATCGGGGAGGAAGGCCGGTGTCGGTTTCCCTCACCGCCCGACCTCTCCCAAGAAGGAAAAGTGGACCAGGGCAGCCCAGCTCCCCTGCATCCCGCCAGCCATGGGGTCACCTACGTTACTTCAGTCCCCCCTCCACTCCAGCCTCCCTACCACCTCGGTGCTAGTGGCTGCAGAGGTGACCCTGCTGGTATCCCGAGGGGGGGAGGGGGAGTGAAGAGAAGAGGTTGAAGATGGGGTGAGTATGGACGGGGTAAGTATGTTCCTTACGTCCTCCCCACTCGCACCCCTGTGGTACACATATGGCGTCCGACATAGTTGCTGGTCGGCATACCATCCCCATCCCACACCACGATTGTAGTGACTCCGGCGGCTTGCGGGCAAGGAGTTCTCCTGGGCTCGTTGTGGTGGATGGTACTATGGCTCCCTGGGAGTCTTACTCTGTGTCTCCGCTCTGTCTTCCCTCGCGCTCCGCTGTCTCTGTAGTTCCCGGCTGCCGTTGCTCCGGACATCCTTCGCCCGCTCCTGCTGAGTCACGGGCCCCCAGCCGGAAGTTCTTCCGGTCGGCCTCCCCTGTACCCGAGGCCCCGGCTTTGCGGCCTTCTAGGTCCCACCGCCCCCTGTGCTTGGGGGCGGGGTCTTTTGCTTCAAAGCGCAAAAACTTCGCGCCCCTGCCTGATCTCTACCTCCTACCCCTGCGCCACCCCTGTCTCCTGTTAACCCCTTCTTACCTCCGTTTCTACTGTGGGGAAGCGCTATTCCGTGCCTCCATAGCGCTGGTGGTTTTCGGATGGCTGCGGATTTTAATCGCCACTTACCATGCCTAGCTTCTAAAAAAAAAAAAAAAAAAAAAGACTGTGTGTATATATATATATATATATATATATATATATATAGTATATCCTCATCGCTACATTGCCCTCTGGACCTGGTTCCACGCAATCCGTTGGTGAATTTCTTGCCTTCCACTACTTGTGTACTGTTCCTTGGCATACCATGGAATCTGCGTTTCCATGGGCGGAATCCTAGCAGACTCGGTGCATTTTGTATGGCATACAGCGTTACCCCCCTTTCCATAGAGGAGTAATGGCACTTGCTACTGTATAACCCATAGCGCTACCCTCCTACTAAATGTGGAGTATTTGCCTTGGCCCTGCCTACTGTATTGCTTGTAGGCACTGGATACTGTGAGCATTGCCTTCCTCCTAAGGACGGTGTTCTTGCATTGGCTACTGTTCAGCCTATAGCATTACCCTCATTCTGTGAACGGAGTTCTTGCACTGGATACTGTACAGCCTATAGCATTACCCTCCTACTGCTGGCGGAGTAATTATATCTGCACGGGATACTGTACAGCATGTAGCATTACCCTCCTATTGCTGGCTGAGTAATTTGCTCTGCACTGAATACTGTACAGCCTATAGCATTGCCCTCCTTCTGCTGGCGGAGTAATTGCATCTGCACGGGATACTGTACAGCCTATATCATTACCCTCCTACTGCTGGCGGAGTAATTGCATCTGCACTGGATACTGTACAGCCTATATCATTACCCTCCTACTGCTGGCGGAGTAATTGCATCTGCACTGGATACTGTACAGCCTATATCATTACCCTCCTACTGCTGGCGGAGTAATTGCATCTGCACTGGATACTGTACAGCCTATAGCATTACCCTCCTACTGCTGGCGGAGTAATTGCGTCTGCACAGGATACTGTACAGCCTATATCATTACCCTCCTACTGCTGGCGGAGTAATTGCATCTGCATTGGATACTGTACAGCCTATATCATTACCCTCCTACTGCTGGCGGAGTAATTGCATCTGCACAGGATACTGTACAGCCTATATCATTACCCTCCTACTGCTGGTGGAGTAATTGCATCTGCACAGGATACTGTACAGCCTATAGCGTACAGTATCCTGCGTATATAGCGTACGTAATTGCATCTGCACTAGATAACATACAGCCTGTAGCATTACCCTCTTCCAAAAGGCGGGGTAATTGCACTTCTACTGGAGACTGTACGGCCTGTACCACTACCCCCTTCCCACAGGTGGAATACTCGCCTTGACCCTGACTACAGTGTAATCTGTAACCTCCAAGGCGGAGTAGTTGCGCTTGTACTGGGTTCTTTGCGGGTTGTAGCGTTACTCTCTTCCCTATGGGGAGGAGTACCTTCCTTTTTGGTGCAGTGATTGCGCTCATCCTGGAGCCACACAGCCTATAGCAATACCCTCCTCACTATGGCAGAGTAATTGCACTTGTACGGGATACGGTGCGACCTACAGCACGTCCTTTCCATTATGGGAAGGATTGCTCTTGTACTGGACACCTTTCGTCTCGTACCATTTCGTTCTCGTACCTTCACGATAGTGATTGCGTTTCTACTGAATATATACAGTCGGTACCATCCCCCTTTTTCTCTCAGGTGCGGTGATGATCCTTTCTCTCCTAGGCGGAGTTGGTGTCCCTTCACTGGGTGTTGTGTGGCCCATCCCATTCCCTCCTTCTAAGGACCGGTAATTGTCCAGCACTGGATACAGTACAACCTGTGCCATTCTTCTCAATCTATGCTGGTATACTCTTTCTGCCAGGCATACTGTCCATTACATTACCCTACCTTCCTAGGTGGCGTAATGTCATTGCTACTGGTCGCTGTATGGTCTGTGCTTCTACCTCCCTCATGAAGGAGTCCTGATACTTCCACTTGTTCCTGCCGGCCGGTGGCATTCCAGCCTTCCTTAGCGGCGTGCTTATTCCTCCGCTGGGTACCGTACAGACCGTAGTGTTACGTCCCTCCATAAGCGACGTGGGACCACCTCCTTGGGTGCAGTACGTCCATAGCATTATCCTTTGACATGGTCAGGGTACTGGTCCTGCCGCCGGGTTCTTACGGCTGATAGTGTTTCCCTCCTTCAGAGGAGTGTTTGTATCAGTTGACTGTGCGTCCGGTGGCCTTGTTCCTTGCACTCTTCACATCCTCACCTCCACGGACAGAGAGTGCATATTACTTTTGGACTTTCTCTGTCCTGTCAGTTGTCTCCCTCATTGGTAGTAGGCTACTCCGCTGTCTCATACTGTTGATTCTACAGCATTCTCCTCCTTCTCTAGAGGAATTGCGTTATCGCTGGATTCTATACGGACGGTTACATTCCCTCCTTCCCCAGCGAAGTGATTGCACTAGGTACTTACTCTAATAGTGAGTATCCCCTGTCCTGTCAGTCCTCCTCTCCGGCAGAGTCATGGTTTCAACCTTGACTACCTCAACTACTCTTTTCTTGCTTGTCGCCTGGCATCCCGTGTCCTAATTGGCCATGTCCAGATAAGTTTCCCTCTATGATTGCCGGATATTGTAGCTTCTTTGCTCTATCTCCCTCTTCAGACAGTCGTAGGTAAGATGGTATCGGACACCCTGTGGCAGCCTCTGTCTTCCTCTTAGGGCCGTAGCTCTAACAGGTCACTGACGCTCCACATGCATTTCTTGAGTCCTTGGAGGATCACTCTCATTTGGTTACCTGTTATTGACACAATCTGTATCCCTTCCCCTTCGGTCGGGGTGGATTGTGGCTCTGATGCCAGTTTTTCTTCCTTCTCAGATAGAATCTGATGATCTCAATTCTGGGGTTCTTCAGCGATTCCCGGAGGGAGTTTCTTCTCTGGGCCTGGTGACCATAGTTGCGACTGTCTCCCTCCCTTCTGGGACAGTCTTCCGCCACCCATAGATTTTGTGGCTAGTCCCATCTCCCTTCTAAGTGGAGGATCTACTTTCATATGTCATGATTGGGCAGGGTTGCTACCTCTCCAAGCTTTACCGCACCCCCACCCCCATCCCCCGTAGGGTGTGGTGACGGTGTACTGGCGATGTCTCCGTAGCCTACCTACTTCAAGGCATGGCACTTCTTGTTTTGTGGTAGTTGCTGTTTGCGCCCACCTCTCCTCCTTCCACAAGGGGTACTTACTCATGTTCTTTCATCTCTGATGCGGTGTCCCACCAGGTATGGTACGTAGGATGTTTCTAGGGCTCCCGATACCAGATACTCTTAGCCCGCTATCATGTGTGATGCCATGACACGCTGCAGCTACAGAATTTTGCTTGCTTCTGGTGTGCGTTGGTACATTGCCTGTAACTGTCTGCCTTACAGTTTTTTTTCTATGGCGCTGACCTAGCGCCTTGTTCCTTTCACATGCAGTGCATTGCCTCTGTTATGGGGACAGCATCAGCGTTCCCTCCTTCTGGAGTCTCTGTATGCCCTTATCAGTGCATACGTGGCTCATCTGCATGGCTCCCTTCTCGGGTGGAGCAGTTGTATTGCCCTTGTTGTCCCCCTTAGCGCTGGTTCTTCTGTACCACATCAGCTTCTCTTTTCCTACCCTCCCACTGGGCGGGCTGTTCTTTTCCCTGTATACTGTTCGGCCTGCTTCGCTGGTTCCTTAGTGCAGTATTTCTGCTTCTGTGGCGTGTCAGACACCACCTCCCCTCTTCTTGAGGAATCTAGGTCCTTCTCTGCATGCCTCTGCTTTCCGCATGGGCATTCTCCTTGGTAAACTTTCTTTTACAGAACACCCCCTTAGCCGTACGCCTAAACACTTTTTCCTGCCAGGGTGCTCACCACTATTTTCGTCTGTTGCGTCGTTTTTCTCTGATTTTTTTTTTTTTTTTCCCATGGGCTATTCTCATTCTCATGACTGACACTGGGTCCTCTGGCCCTGACTTGTTTGTTTAGTTCCAAAGAAATGAGGTTCTCTTCTGGCAGCCCAAGAGGCTGTGTGGGCTCCTGGCCTTTTGGCATCCTTCTTCTTCTTCCCCCTTGCAGTGCAGTTGTCACATCTGATGCGCTCTGGCTGTTGACGTCCAGACACCTTTGGCAGTCGTCTTCTTCCACTCGATCTTCGCCGTGTGTTTGTTTTCTTTCCTGGGGTCGTCGTCCTGGGTGCCACTCCTTACAGTCCTCTGAATCCGGGTTATGGATTCTCTCCTGTTTCTTCCGCAGGAGCATCAGCGAATTCATCCGCTGTCTGCCTGGCTTTCCTGAGAATGTCTCTTCCTGTCCCTTTTCAGGGTCCCTGGTGTGTACTTCCCCTGCTTCTGTACGGGCTCTTAGGATCGGCCTTGGGTTCATTCTGGTCTGGTTCCCGCCCCATGGTACTGCTTTGGAACGTCCCATGGTCTTCTGTGTCCCCCAATGATACGAGCGAGAAAATAGGATTTTTTGTCTTACCTGTAAAATCCTTTTCTCGCTGAGTTCATTGGGGGACACAGCTCCCACCCCATATATATACCTCTGACTGGTTCTCCTCGATGGGCCCCTCAGGTTTTTGGGGCTGACCCATCTTCGGTGTTCTTACTTTTTTATTTCTCTCTGTTGGCTTCTCCTTACTGCTCCTACTGCTTTTGTACAAACTGACTAACTCAGTGTATGCAGGAGGGGTATAGCTGAGAGGAGGAGCTAACACTTTCCTTTGCTTAGTGTCGCCTCCTAGTGGCAGCAGCTATACCCATGGTCTTCTGTGTCCCCCAATGAACTCAGCGAGAAAAGGATTTTACAGGTAAGACAAAAAATCCTATTATTTTCCCTTGCCCCGTTTTTGAGCAAAATTAACTTTTATAATATGTAAATTAGCCTCCTAGCAGTGGGGGGCGGTAACCCTGCTCCTAGAGGCGCCGTTTTGCCCACCTTCAATAACACCTTCTTTTTCTTGATTGACCGGGCCAGGCAGCTCACTCTATCTGCTGCCAGCCCTGTCCGATCCAAATCCTGCGCCGTGCGTCCTTCATTAGGCACAGTGAGTGTAGCAGGCTCCCAGCTTCCTCACTGCGCCTGCGCTGCCTTCTCTTCCGGGTGGACTGTGACGTAGTCGCGCAGTGAGGGAGCCTGGCAGCCTGCTACACTCACTGCGCCTGCACCGAATGAAGGGCGCAGGCGTGGGATTTGGATCGGACAGGGCCGGCAGCAGATGGAGCGAGCTGCCTGGCCCTGTCAATCAAGAAAAAGAAGGTGTTATTGAAGGTGGGCAAAACGGCGCCTCTAGGAGCAGGGTTATCACCCCCCACCCGGCTCCTAGGAGGCTAATTTACATATTATAAAAGTTAACTTTGCTCAAAAACGGGGCGAGGGACAATAAAATAATTTACATATTAAGCATCAAATGACATTTGCGCATTGGAAATGTCATTCTGTTTAATATGATAAATTGTGGAGACAGAAACCCTTTAAGCCACACTGATGGGACCAGTGTTGGATAGCAGAGTAGTGAAGCAGAAGTACATGTTTCTGTATAGGGGACCTCTGCCAGTGTCTCTCCATGTTCCTTTAAGGACTCATGCACATGGACATTGCTCGGCTGTTTTGTGCATTGGGGACCACAATTTGCAGTCCCCAATGCACGGGCAACATTTGTGTGGATTCTGCAGATGGATCCAGACCCATTCTACTTTTTCCACACCGCAAAAAGGAACATACTCTATTTTTTTTGCGGTGCAGAGGCATGGAGAGAAACCCCATGGAAACACTGCATGGTGCCTCTGTGTGGCTGTGTGCCCCCATTCCTTGCCATCCATGGTGCTGGGTGCTCGTTTATTGCGGACCCGCTGTTTACAAGTACCGTGTGCATGAGGCCTACTTTTAGATACTGGTATTAGTAATCATTCATATACAGTCTGAAGTTAATTTTCTACTTTGTGTTTTTGGCAGGATCATTTCCCTTGCATTTCATGCATATTTCACTCTTTACACATGACCATCATTGTAAATATTAATGACATGTTCTGTTAGAGGTGGATATTTTACTTAGTAGAACTGGTAAAACGTCTGTATTCTCTGTAACATTTGACCTGGTTTTAAGAAGGGTTTCTTTTCTCCCCTGCAGGCCATTTGGACAGTGCTATGATTTTTTAACTCTCCACACAGTCAAGAAATACTTTCTTCCAATTATAGAAATGGTTCCTCAGTTTCTAGAAAATTTAACAGATGATGAATTGAAAAAAGAAGCCAAGAACGAAGCCAAAAATGATGCTCTCTCCATGATAATAAAATCCCTTAAAAATCTAGCTTCTCGTGTTCCAGGGCAGGAAGAAACTGTCAAAAATTTAGAAATTTTTAGGCTTAAAATGATACTTAGGTAAGTTGATGTCTGAGATTGATTTTCTGTGCTATAAATTGTGGTGATATCAGTCCCTGTATCCATCTGTTTTATGTTATTCAGCTGACACAATAATTAGCAGTAGTGCATGAATTTGAAGGCGTTCTCCTAAAAGGACACAACCCTACAAGGACACGTGAACATTATAAAATGGAGTCCCTACCTATGTAATAGCCAAAGCGGAGCCCTGCTGTAAAGAGCGGATTTGACTCTAACGTACTTTCCCAGACCTGTAGAGTATCATTCTTCACAGTCTTCTTATAATAGACTGATTGACAAAAAAAAAATAACGCACCAAGGAGATGTTGGAATTGAATGAAACGGTGATAACAATATTCGAGATAAATTTATTGGGAGAATTGTACAATTGAAAGGAGGCCCTACTAACCTCTAGCCTGGATACAAGATGATGTGTGGTTGGACATGGAGACATACAGGTTCGGTATGGTATTGTGCGGCACATGTGCCCAAAGATATTGCAGCTTGGCCCATAGATCCTCACCACTCTTAGGTTGCTGTAGCTGTATGAGGTGGTCCCATAAATACTTGATTATGGCTAATTGTGGGTACCAGTTAGGATAAGGTAGTGTTACAGTTTGCCAGAGACATTCCTGGCAAACCCTTGTGAGGTGTTGGTGAGCGTTGTCCTGTTGGAAATCCTGCCATGAGGGGCACCATATTTGGCTGCAGGATGTCCTGTATTTATCGCTGAATTGTTAGTGTCCCTGGTATCACTACTAGGGGTGACCAGCTGTCCTATGTGGTCACCCTGCGAATCATCACACCAGCAGTTGGGGTACCGTAGTGTCGCTCTACAGCATGAGTCATGATTGAAGTGTTCGGTGGCCTCCATACTCAAACCGACCTTTGTGGGATCCCAAACAGAACCTGGATTAGTGTCACTAAAGGTGATATGGTTCCAGTTTGTAGTGGTCCAGATTTCTCTTTCACAACACCACTGCAAGCAAAGGAGACACTGGCTGGCAATGACACCACATTCCCTTGTGCTAAGCTCCTGAAAACGGTCAGGCCAGAGAAAGGCACGTATAATGAAGGTGCCACCCATGTCTGGATGGTGGACAACAAAATCGTGGGGGCTGCTTGTGTTTGTCAGCAGATCAAATGATCCTCTCCACTGGTGGTCTCTCTGGAGCCTGTTTGCAATGTGTACATACCCTCCCCTAACCACTACTTGTAAAACCTAGGTAAGAATGTCCTAGATGGCATGCAATTCGTCAAAACGACCATCCTTCTTTTAGTACAATGATGCGCCTCCTCTAAGTCTGTAAACTGGGCAAAATATCTAAGTGCATCGTAGAGTAGTTGTAGCAGTCGATCTTTCACCAAAAGGTACACTATCCAAAAGTAGCCACTGAGGGCTTTTTTTTTTTTATAGGACAGCTCTCTTGTGCTGACAGTCTAGTCAACGCCTGTAATCATTTGCATATCTGCCTGAGACATAACTGCATGCTGAGTTTTGCAGCAATCTTATGTTTCTATCTGGGTGCAGTATTATCATTTTTTTTTTCTCGTACTGGCTATAAGAGCTGATCATCTTGGGAGGGAAAAATATAGCAGCAGCCATACCCGTATAACATGCTGTTTTAGAGAACTTGTCCAGTTTGAACATGTCCTTAAATTCTCAACTCCATGCAAGCAGGTACCAGACCAGAAGTCTGTGTGGCATCTGGTCGTTTTCAACCTTGTGTCTGGCAGTGGACACTCTTTCTTCCATTCTTTATAAAGGTCATTACACAGCGTTGTTAGATCAAACCGCATATCCAATCCATGTGTAGTCCACTTCAGGCATCTTGCAGCTTTATGAGGTACAGGGGATATAAATTTGAACTTTAAGGACCATCCTAGACTGTAGTGTTGGTCAGCTCTTGATATTTTTTGATGAGTTTACCTCTGAGATATACATTAAATGTTTACTAAAATTAACTTTTTGTTAACGTTAATCTTTTGTTCTAGGTTGTTACAAATTTCATCCTTCAATGGAAAAATGAATGCACTTAATGAAGTCAACAAAGTTATATCAAGCGTCTCATACTATACGCACAGACATGGCAATCCGGAGGAGGAGGAGTGGTTGACCGCAGAGCGGATGGCAGTAAGTTCAACTTTTTAGAGTTTGTGTCATCAAACCAAATCTAAAGTATAAAGACTTTCCAGTATACAGATATCAATGACCTATACTCATGACCTAGACTGGTCATCAGTGTTAGGTGTGGGTTTGGCTCCCACTACCCCTGCCTGTCAGCTGTTTGAAGGCCACAGTGCTTGTGCAAGCAATGTGTGCCCTTTCAGTGGTTGCCCGCACACCTTCAGGATTGTAGTGATGGTTAGGGATGAGCGAGCCCAAACTTCACAGGGTCCAGGTTCGCTGTTCAGGTGGGTTAGGAATTCCATTATAGGTTCAGTTATAACAGAATTGATCAACTGAATGCAAAACGGAAGCCATTAGGAGGCATTCCGTTTATATTTCCGTTATGCAGTACTTTGTTTCCTGCATAACGGAAACCAGATGGATCTGTTATGGTTGGTCATAGACTTCTATTATGACGGATCAAAACAGAATGCCTCTTTAAAGGCTTCCATTTTGCATTCCGTCTCCAAATTCCGTTTTCTTCTGTTTTAACTTAATTCCTAACCCACCCGAACACCAAACCCGGTTAAGTTCAAGTTTGCTCATCCCTAGTGATGGTTCTTTGTAATTACAGCTTCTTCTCCCATTCTTCTTCTCCACTGCCAATTCAATCTATACAGCGTGCTGGTAGACATTAACGAGATCTCATTGCTCTGAGTCATACCGCCCCTTTAAACAGCTGATCTGTGGGGGCCAGGGAGTCAAACCCCTGCAAATCCTGAGGATAGGTCATCAATGTCATGAAACTGGGGAACCCATTTAACTGTTGTGGGTATAAAAACATTGGACTTGTCCAGACTTCTAAAGAATAGAATCTGCCTCTTTTCCAGAAACAGCGCCACTTTTGTGACTTCGTATTGCAGCACCGCCTAAAAATGTCACTTCTGCTAGTAAAAAAAACAAACAAAAAAACTCTTCCCCCAGTCCACTCTTCTATTACCCTTTTTAATGCACCAACATTTATAAATTATCAGTAAAAAATTGTTCATTTTCTGTGCCTTTCATAATTTACCCTACTGATGTGTAAGTGCTGCCAAATTGTGTTGACATGACGGCCTGTATTCTGTTACCTGGGCTTATCACAGGTTAGTTGAGGGCCCAGTGAAATGAATTGTATCATGGTCAAAGCATGTGTATTGTTCTTGCCATGTTCACTGCTAAACCTGCTGTGCAGGATGAAGGAGTCGGACAAATGCGGTACACTCAAGGAGCATTGTCTCCCACAAAGGTGGCGGATGGGCACTGCTATCTGCTGCTCATTGTAGACTGTTACTATGTCTGGAGACAGATTCAGGAACACAAAATGTTAGTAAAATAAGGTTTTCACAGCACAGGATTGTTGATACCTGCTCTTTGTTTGTGAACAGTAGCCTCATGGAAAACCCCTTGTAATCTTAGTATTTCTGTTGTAGATATAACCAAGACCATTAATTTTGTGCTGTACATTTTGTGCCGTATCCATTTTGCAGTCCACAAACCACGGATCTGCAAAGTAAGGATACTGGCAGGGTGCATCCTGCACTTTCCATGGGCTCTATTAAAGAACTGCTTAATATCTGCAAAATAGACAAGAATAGGACCTGTTCTATAATGTGCATAATGTCTGCATTTTGTGTATTCCTGTAGAAATTAATGCGTCTTCCTGCAGTCCACAAAAATGTGGATGGGATGCGGAATGAAAATAGAGCGTGCGAATGTACCCAAACTGTAACTTCTCAGCCTGCCTTTCCCTGCTGCTGCCTGCATACACGTTTATAACCATGTGTCTGACTTTTTACTAAGAAACTTTTCTCTTTCACAAATCTATGTATGGAGTCAGCCACTGGATGCAGAGAGAACAGATGCAGGCTGAGAAGCTGTCCACAGTGAGACTGTTTGCTTAAATCAAGTTTTCATTCTAAACACATTTTGTGTGTATGTATGTGTGTGTATGTATGTATATATATATATATATATATATATATATATATATATATATATATATATATATATATATATATATTATTTTTTTTTATATATATAAATTTTTTTTAAGCTTTCCATTTTGCTATCTATATTACAATAACAAAAAAGCAAACCCTGAAGTCCTGCAGTTTTTGCTTGGGCACCTACCTGATATGTTGACTGTTTTGTAGAGATGACTTTTCAGCAGTCAACACCTCTATAGATAAGGCAAGATCCACCGTTCACGATAGGTGATGTTCACAGCTTCTCTACTCCCTCACTGTACAATGACCTCGGCAGGTCACAGAGCATGCCTGGAAAACAATGAGCTCCAGACTATTGTCTGTGGCCCATGTGACTGCTGTAAAGAATTAAAAACAGATTAAGGTCCATTCACACGTCCGCAGAATGTGTGCGGAACTTGTGCGGACCCATTCGTTTTCAATAGGGCCGCAAAAGATGCGGACAGCACACGGTGTGCCGTCCGCATCCGTACTTCCGTTCCGCGGCCCCGCCAAAAAATAGAACATGTCCTATTCTTGTCCGAATACGCGGACAAGAAAACGCATTTCTATTATAGAGCCGGCCGTGTGCGGTCTGCAAATTGTGGAACGCACCTGGCCGGTGTCCGTGTTTTGCGGATTGCGGAAAAAAAAAATGTTTCACTATCTGGGTTACTTGGCAGAAAAAAATTATAGGTGACACTTTCCTTTAAGTTTACTTTTTTTTTTTTTTAATGTAGCATAAAGAACATTTCTAGGCATATATTCTGCTTCTAGAGTTCACAAACTATTCTCATAAAATCTCACGTGTATAATACAAACGTTCTGCTTAGAAAGTGTTACATGTTGGTTTTCAACATCCTAAAAAACCTACGTAAATACTTTCGTAACCACATGCCAAACATTTTCTGACAGATCTATTTACTACTGTGCCTAGCTCAACCCTGTTGTATTACAGACAGCTGATAATAGAGATGTATGTATGTGATTTCTAAAAGGCCTCTGGGCCTCCAGTTTGAGGAGTCCCTTCACTTTACTTATTTGCTTTAGAAATGTAGGGGCATTTTAAAGGCTGATCTGAAGCCCTATACCTGGCGGTGGATCGTTGTAGTTATGTAGAAGCACCAGCGACAGAATCTGTGGCAGATATTCACCACAAAAGTAATGTTTTTGATATGTATCATAAATTTTAGTTTTTAGTCTACTTTTATATCATTCTATTTTGTTGTTGTACTTGTATTCTAGGAATGGATTCAACAGAACCACATCCTATCTATAGTTTTACGAGATAGTCTTCATCAGCCACAGTATGTGGAGAAACTGGAGAAAATTCTTAGATTTGTCATCAAAGAAAAAGCCCTAACATTGCAAGATCTAGACAATATTTGGGCAGCACAGGTAAAAGATTGCCTTTTTATTTTTGCAGGGGTTTTTTTTTTTTTTTTTTTTTTTTTTTTTCATATTCCATTGCTTTTAAGAGGTGTGCGATATACATGTGTATGAAACTGGACCAGAATTCAGTGTGCCTATGTGCATTACGACTTACTGTTAGTGGACACAGCTTATTCTTAGACTGATTTAAAGGGGTTTTCGAAGATATTTTTACTGATGACCTATCCTCTAGATAGGTCATCAGTATCTGATTGGAGGGTGTCTGACACTTGGGCCCCTCACCAATCAGCTGTTTTGAGAAGGCAGCGGTGCTTGCAGTAGCGCCTCGGACTTCTCAGCTCACCGAGCACAGTGCTGCCCGTTTGATAGTGGCTGTGCTTGCTATTGCAGCTCATCGCCATTCACTTCAGTGGGGACTGAGCTTTGCCTTCGTCATGTCACATGGCCTAGGGAAAGCTGCAAGAAGGCCACAGCGTTACTGTGAGCATCAGTGCCCTGTCAAACCGTGGTTCCGCAGGGGTCGTGGGTGTCTGATCAGATAATGAACTATCCAGAGGATAGGTCATCAGTAAAAATACCTTGTCTCGGAAAACCCTTTTAAGGGGGCATCTACCGATTTCACAGTCTGTTTCATGGTTTACCAGGCACCATGTCATAATTTTACTAGTGCCTGTGTCAGGTATTACAATTCTCTAGAGCTTTGTTCCTTTCAAGTGAATTGTACTAAATTACAAAGGCATGGTCACCACAAAATACACAAAGCAGAGCTGTGCCTAGTAAGCAATGTAGCGGTCTTAGTGCTTGCTTGTGTCACGGGCACCTTCAACCATCTGATCATAGGGGGTGCTGTGAGTTGGGCCCCGAACTATCTGATATTGATGACCTATTAGGATAGACCATCAGTATCAAAGTCCAGGTAAAGCCCTTTAAATATGACTAGTCACTATTGCTGACTTATTTTAGTAAATACTTGTATTTCCCATGTAAGGGCCCGATTACATGGTGGTTTCTGCTGTGGTTCTCCTTGGATGCCATGGACCCATTCGCTGCTTAACTCCATTGAATGGAGCTAAACCACAAGCTCACGCCTCCCATGGTTTTCAGCTTCGGTTGTCCGCAAACCACGCCACATGTCCCTTCTTGATATGGTTGAGACTTTAAGCCACTGGCCCATGAACTTAAGCACTGCCTCCCATTAAAAGCATGATGTGGTCTTGGACGGAATATTGGTGTGATGTAATATAAGCGAGTCTTATAGAATAAGAATTTTGTCTGCATGAGACAAACTCATGATCAGACTGCTTCTTAAACGGGTATTCTGGTTATACTAAAGGGGTATTCTCATCATGGACAATGGGGACATATCGCTAGGATATGCGGCAGCACGTGCGCTGTGTGCCCTTCACTTTTGGGGCTCCGTTCTCGATATAGGTGCAGTTTTATGTGCAGTTTAAAAAATAAATAAATAAAAACTCCTTTGTCAGTTGATCATTTGCACATTTAAATGGGACAGTTATCAGGAATGAGCGTTTGGTAGGGTATGGGCATATGGGCATGTCACGGGTGCACTGTTTAGTCGGTCTTGTTAATGGCTGTGCAGCACCCGCAATACTGAGCAGTTATTAACAATGCAGATCTACAAAACCGTGTTCCTCATTAGTCTGACAGGAGTCAGATGCAGCCATAGCAGCCGTGCGGTAATCTGCCCCAACCGCGACACAATTTCAGAGGCCTTTACTCCGGCCAGGAATTAAGGATCTATTGTGCGTGTTAAAACCATGATTCTGTACATTATATCTTATGTGACCCAAAATGTTCTGGAAACTTGCATGTTCTTATTTTGACATACAGAAATAATTAATTTTTAAAAATTAATGCACATTTACTCTTTCCAGGCAGGAAAACATGAAGCCATTGTGAAAAATGTCCATGACTTGCTTGCTAAGCTGGCATGGGATTTTTCCCCAGAACAACTTGACCACCTCTTTGATTGTTTCAAGGTAAATGTATGATATTGCTTTACTATCTGTGCACATTGAGCTTTAGATATTTTTGACTATTTTCCTATACTTGCCAAATTTTCCTCTTGTTTCTTACTCTACACAGTTCAATGTCCCACACTCTGTGTAACCCATGCAGATGTAAAAACAAGAAATTTAGAAATACTGACGGACAGAGCTGCCATGATTGTACATAATACTTTTTATTTAAAGAAGAACCCCCACAAAAACATTTAGTTTTTATTTATTTTTTTACCTTAAAGCGAAGCTATTACCAGTTTTATGGTGTCCTAACTAAGGGCGACATAATCTAGTGACGGATCCCCAAGCAAAGCGCTGGGTCAGTTTTTGACTCTACCATTTTACTAAAATCTTGTATTGACCTGCTCAACACATGCTGATGAATCCTGAATATTCTCCCGATTTTCTCCACCCCCTTGTTGCTAATTCTTTTGGGGGGAAAAAAACGTTTCAATCGGTAGCAGAGGGTGGAGAAAGCCTGAAGCTCATAAATAACAGGACTCATTGGCACGCACTGGAGCTGTTAGGACCTAGCAGCATAACACTGGTGACAGATTCCCTTTAGGCTTCATTCACACATTCGTATGTGTCTTGCGGTCTGCAGATTGCGGATCCGCAAAAAAAAAAGACGTTCCGTATGGCATCCGTGTTTCCGTTTTTTTTGTGGATCCTTTGTAACAATGCCTATTTTTGTCGGCAAAACGGACAAAAAAAGGACGTGTTCTATCTTATACGGAAACGGAATGCACATGGAGTACCTTCCTCCTTTTTTTTTTTTTTTTTTTTTTTTTTTTTTTTTTTGTGGACCCATTGAAATGAATGCTTCCGCATACAGTCCGCAAAAAATGGAACGGGCACGGAAACAAAATACGGTTGTTGAATGAAGCATCAGGAAGTTACATGATGTAAGCAGTCGGGCCGGTAGTCTGCTTATTGATGACTTTTATTCATGAGACAGGAGCTCCATTCCGATAATCTGCTGTTACATGCAACTAGCACTCATTTGGTGAATCTGGCAGCCTTTTGTATGTGGACCAAAAGTCACATTTTCTCGCCCTTTCGATGTGACAATCTGAGTGTTCTGGTCATGTTGGCACAGCAGAAGACCAGCATGGAGCTCCCATCTGAATAAAGCAGACAGTAAGCGGACTACCGGCCCTACAACTTACATCAAGTAAAATAAATCTTTTGTGGGAGTGCTTCTTTAAGGACTTGCCTTTTTGTTTCTAGGCTAGCTGGACGAATGCAAGTAAAAAACAGCGGGAAAAACTACTGGAGTTGATACGACGACTAGCAGAAGATGACAAGGATGGAGTAATGGCTCACAAAGTGTTAAATCTTTTGTGGAATTTAGCGCACAGTGATGATGTCCCCGTTGATATAATGGACCAAGCCCTGAGTGCTCACATTAAAATTTTGGATTACAGCTGCTCGCAGGTTGGTAAATCGGTAAATCACTTTGTAATTTGGTGATTGAGTTGTTTTTTTTGTTACAAAAAGGGTGGGAGGAAGTGTGTGTGTGTATGTATATATATATACATATAATATATATATATATATATATATATATATATATATATATATATATATATATATATATATATACACACACACACGCACATTTTTGTGTTGTCTTTGTTTTATTAGTTTGACATTAACATCAGATTTTTTTTTTTTGTGTTTCTAGGATCGAGACACCCAAAAAATTCAGTGGATAGATCGCTTTATAGAAGAACTGCGTACAAATGACAAGTGGGTCATTCCAGCACTTAAACAAATTAGAGAAATTTGCAGTTTATTTGGTGAAGCACCTCAAAACTTAAGGTAAGATTCCAAAGTAAAAAAAAAAACAGATTTATAAGAGCTGTTTCCCATTCAAAATATTATTTTTTTTATTAGACATAGACAAATGCTGCATGTTATAATCATGACTCACGATGTGATCTTAAAGGGTCACCCAGATTTTAACGTCAACCTCCCACTCTGCTACTTTAAAGGGGTTGTCTCATCTTGCCTAATAGGGGCATATCGCTAGGATATGCCCCCATTGTCTTATAGGTGCGGGTCCCACCGTTGGGACCCGCACCTATATCGAGAACGGGGCCCCGCAAGGTGGTGGCTGGAGGACTCCGGTCCGGCCACCACCAAGCCGGCTCCCCATAGAAATGAATGGGAGCGCACCGCGCTTGTGCGGCCACCGCTCCTATTCATTTCTATGGAGCCGACGGAAATAGCCGAGCCAGCGCTCGGCTATCTTCGCCGGCCACATTGAAAATGAATGGAGGCGGCTGCGCATGCGCAGTGCGCCCCCGTTCGCTTTCGGGGCCCCGTTCTCGATATAGGTGCGGGTCCCAGCGGTGGGACCCGCACCTATAAGACAATGGGGGCATATCCTAGCGATATGCCCCCATTAGGCAAGATGAGACAACCCCTTTAAGCCACAGGATTATGCTAAATCTTTGCCCTTTAGCTATCTGACATCCACATCTAAGGAATATTAGCTGCCACCACTTGTCATATTAGGCAGACAAGACACCTTAGGCCCCTTTCACGCGGGTGCAATGCGTGAAGCGAACGCATTGCACCCGCACTGAATCCTGACCCATTCATTTCAATGGGTCTTTTTACATGGGCGAGTTTTTTCACGCATCAGTTCGCCGTTGCGTGAAAATCGCAGCATGTTCTATATTCTGTTTTTTTCACGTGGCCCTGGCCCCATTGAAGTGAACGGGTCTGCGTGAAATTAAATGCGTGATTCACTGATGGTTGCTTAGAGATGTTTGTAAACATTCAGTTTTTTATCAAGCGCGTGCAAAATGCATCCATATGCATCGCACACGCGTGGAAAAAACTGAACGAACGTACGCAATCAGTCAAAACTGACTGCGATTGCGTGCGGATTGGTGCGAGTTTTCCGGAACGCACCCTGAATGCATCCGGACTGAATCCGTATCGTTCGTGTGAAAGGGGCCTTAAACTAGGTAACTCACAATTACCCACTAAAACCCATTAAGCTGTGGGTTAATACACAAATAAGTAATGCTTCTTCTAAGATCATGGAATCCTTTAGAACACAAGAAGGCTTTTATTAAAGTGACGTTTTAATATCCAAAAGGACAGTGCGTACAAAAATAGTTATCAAAATGACCTACAAATATAATGCAACAAATAACAGTTTGAAAATAAAAAGCATTAAAGAAATGGAACTTAATACATTATGAGACGGTAGAAGTCCAGTTGCCTGGGAGTAGCCTGAAAGTCTGCCAAATCATCAAATGAGTTGTCCCGCCAAAGAAATGATCATGTTCTAAAGGGACACAAACATTTAGAAGGTCTGCAGATCCCACCATTAGCCTCTCTCTATCTCTTATGTCATGGAGATGCTAGTGTGTATACTATTGGCCTTTTACAACTGCATTTTTAGGTCAATTTGGCTCAGCCTTTCCACTAAGATTTATTTTCTTTTGGACATCATAGTGACTTCATACTACCTTCATTCAATATGTGTAATGTTCCACACACTTATGCATATAAAAAATGGAGGGGTTAGAGGCAGTATTTGATGAGTTCCTTAATTACTACATCTTACAGAGCCTTGATTGAGCTGACATTAACTCAGGTGATGCCTGTAAATGGCCCAAGTCCGACATGAGCAGCCCACTGCCGAATTATGGATTAGGTCTAGTATTTCTTTGAGGAATTTTCATCTGTATGGGATTTTATACATGACCCCTTATGCAGGCTAAAGAAGAACTCCCGACAAAAATTTTATTCCATGTCCTGCTAGAAATGTACATGATTAGAGATGAGCGAGCAGTGCTCGTTATGAGCACTGTAACGCTCGGGTCCCGTGTGCAATGCCCGCAGGCATTGCGGATCCGTCCTCATCTGCATGTAAGTCAATGAGGACGGGTCGTTTGGTATGACACTCATACCAAACGGTTCCGTCCCCACTGACTTTAAGACGGGTGAGGACGGAACCATTTGGTATGAGTGTCATACCAAACGATCCGTCCTCATTGACTTACATGCAGCTGAGGACGGATCCGCAATGCCTGCGGGCATTTCACACGGGACCCGAGCGTTACTCGCTCATCTCTATACATGATATAATCTGTAGTGAATGTAATTTTCTTACCAGTGTTTGAATTTTTGACTTCTATCATCCTGAAGTTTCTTATCTGTGTCATGTGACCAGCAATTAGACCCACCAACTCACACAGAGACTTGTGTGGACAGGAAGTCTAATTCTCTATGTATTACTATGAGACTGAAAGTGAGGCTCCCATAGGAATGAATAGAGCAGTTACTGGCTTTCTGTCCTGGGTCAGTTGGAGGTCAGGGAGTTGGTTGCGGGAGTTCTTTTTTAAGCTGCCCTCAGCCTGACCTCTCGTACGGCTCCACCAAATCTAGGAGGTTTTCAGAAAACCCGATTCCAGGAAAGGTTTTATGTGGGGGTAATCTCCTACTCTCCTATCTAGAATAAATTTTTTTGCTATCTAGAACATCACACTGCAGTCTGTAGGTGTTCTGACTTATGTTGTGTTTTACCAATTCAAACCCCCCCCCCCAATAACTAAGGATAGTTTATCGGTTGGGTTAATGTGATATGCTCTTGGTTTTTATAATTTGTATTGTACGATTCCATTTCAGTCAGACACAGCGCAGCCCTCATGTGTTCTACCGTCATGATTTAATCAACCAGCTCCAGCATAACCATGCCCTCGTCACTTTAGTTGCTGAAAATCTCTCTTCCTATATGGACAGTATGCGGCAATACTCAAAAGGTACCAAATTGTGACATTTTTGGTCAGATTTCAAAATAGTCTGTAATCCTGTAAAAATGTAATCTATTTTATAACACTGGCTCTGGTCCAGCAGCCATGACTTATTACAGTAGCTGATTTCACTTCTTTTCTCTTTAAGAACACGGGGAGTACGATCCACAGACTGTGAGGCCCGGAAGTCGCTATAGCCATGTACAAGAAGTCCAGGAAAGGCTAAATTTTTTAAGGTAAATTATACGGAATGGTCTTTCAATGATATTAAATTTTCAGGCAACCCCTTTAAAGAAGTCCCAACCTTTTATATCTTATGAAGGACTGTAAAACAATTGCAGCTGTGAAAATGGTTGATTATATCTTCTTGGCTGATATTTAGCGTATTTTTGTTCGTGAAAATGTGCTAAATGTAAATTGTTAGGCTAGGCCTGCACGATGACGTGTCGCGTGACAATAAGTCATGCGACACATAGGGCACAACTATACTGCAACATGTGTCGTGCAACAAGTTTTATAACGCAAGACTATGCTGTCGCACTGGGATATGCAACATGCTGCGACACGACAGTCGAAGAAAAACCCTACTTGGATGGAGATTTTGCGACTGTCGTAGTGCGACACCATAGATTATCATTATAAAAATTGTCGCACGACATTACTGTGACACAGACAACAGTCGACGACAATTGTCTTTGAGTAGCCCTAGCCTTACTGTTTGCTTTGGGCATTTTCACAGAACCTGTTTTCATCTCCAGTAACAGAACTGGATTTGTTCTTCAAAGAAAAGTTACAAACTATCTGTAACTAACTTAAAGAACTCCCGCAAAAAATTTTATTCCATGTCCTGCTAGAAATGTACATGATGTAATCTGTAGTGAATGTCATTTTCTTACCAGTAGCTGAATTTTTGAGTTATATCATCCTGAAGATTCTTATCTGTGTCATGTGACTAGGAATTAGACCCACCAACTCACACAGCACTTTATGTGTGGACAGGAAGTCTAATTCTCTATGCATTCCTATGGGAGCCTCACTTTCAGTCTCGTAGGAATGAATAGAGAAGTGACTGGCTTCCTGTCCTGGGTCAGTTGGAGGTCAGGGAGTTGGTCACATGACCCAGCTACAATAAGAAGAGAGTCGAAACTCTCAATTTCAGCCTCTGATAAGAAATTGACATTCACTACAGATTATATCATGCACCTTTCTAACAGGTCAGAGAATAAAAATTTTTGCGGGAGTTCTTCTTTAATTATTGACAGTCTTGTGTCTTGCTTTATACCCAAGATTATAATAAAGCTAATTTCAGAAAATATTGTTCTAACAGCTTCTTTTTTCCCTGATTATAGATTTCTATTGAAGGATGGTCAGCTCTGGCTTTGTGCCCCTCAGGCAAAACAAATTTGGAAGTGCTTAGCTGAAAATGCTGTGTACCTGTGTGATCGTGAAGCTTGTTTTAAGTGGTATTCCAAGCTGATGGGTGATGAGCCAGACCTTGATCCGGATATTAATAAAGACTTCTTTGAAAACAATGTGCTGCAGTTAGATCCCTCCCTGTTAACAGAAAATGGCATGAAATGCTTTGAGCGGTTTTTCAAAGCCGTTAACTGCAGAGAAGGAAAGCTTGTAGCAAAGCGGCGAGCTTACATGATGGATGACTTGGAGCTTATAGGACTTGATTACCTTTGGAGGGTGAGTGCTTTCAATTTACAGCCAATCTCTAAATATTCAAAACTTATAGGGTTATGCCATGTTTAACCACTTCCAGTCTGCCCATTGACTATAAACGTCCTGGTAGTGGATCTCTATCTCTGAATGGACGTTTTAAACGTCCTTGAGCTTTGCCCCCTGTGTGCAGCACCTGTACATAGAAGCTCCATGACTCAGCTGCCTCCTGACAGCCAAGAACATGGAGCTTTAACCTGAGACCTTTTTTCCTGGCCTCCAGGCTTCTGATCACTCTGACAAGCTGTCAAAGCCATCACAAATGCTTGTACTATCTCCCTCTCATTACTGCCGGTGACAGAGCAGTTTACAACCACATATGGGGTGTTTCTGCAAACTTCAGAATCAGGAAAATAAATATTCAGGTTTGATTTGCGGTTTACCCTTGCTATCTTATAGGAAAAATGAATTAATAATTGAAAATCTGCAAAAAAAAAAAAATTTATTAATTTCACTTTCCTTCTGTTTTAATTCTTGTGGGAAATCTAAAGGGTTAACAAACTTTGTAAAAATCAGTTTGGATTACATTGGGGGCTGTAGTTTCTAAAATATGTTAATTTATGGGAGGTTTCTATTATTTAAGCCCCTCAAAGTCACTTTAGAACTGCAAAGGTCCTTCAAAATTAACTATTGGAAATTTTCATGAAAATCTTAAAAATTACATCTAAAGTTCGAAGCCTTCTAACGTCCTCAAAAAATAAAAGTACATTTCCAAAATTATGCCAACATACGGTGAATGTTCATTAATAACAATTTTATTAGATATCCCTATGCAACTTAAAAGCAGAGAAATTCATATTTAAAAAATTGTGGTTTTTTTTTTTTTCCCCCTTCAAAATTTTTAGTAAATTTTGGATTTTTTATAAATAAAGGTAAAATATATTGACTCAAATTTACCATTAACACGAAGTACAATCTATGAATGGCTTGGATAAGTAAAAGCGTTCCAAAGTTATTTCCACATGAAGTCACACATGTCAGATTAGCAAAATTAGGCCTGGTCAGGAAGGGGGTAAATGGCCCAGATGGGAAGTGGTTAAGGACAAAAAATAAAAAACAGACCTCATATATTACATGACAGTCTTCTTCTAAGAAAGCTAGAACAGCCCTGTCCCGCACATGGATCCAGACATCTCCCCATTCATTGCTCCAATTGATCTTCTAGATTTATTTCAGGCTGGCAGCTCTGGGATGTGTCCTTTCTGCTGCACCTCTAATTCCCATAGCTTCTAACAGAAGATATGGCTAGTGGCAGTTGAAGATTTAAACTGAGCATGAGCAACCACCTCAGTGGACAAGAACTATGGAAAAGAACAGCAGGTGGCGCTCTACAGATACATGTTATTGATTAACTCATTGGCTATGCTAAATTTTTAATTACATTCAATTACAAATGTGTTTGTGGCACCACCCCTTCAAGTCTGAACCATAAAGTGAATCTCCACCTTTTAATGGCATGTTGTATTTGGGCACACATTCTGTGAGGTGTCATTTCTTAATGTCGGAGATCCTTTTATCGATTACAGAACTTCAGTTGCGTTTGTTTAACCCTTTCGTGACCAGGCCTAAAAAAATGGCCTGAATGTCCAGGCAACTTTTTGTGATTTTGTGCACGTGTTGGTTTAGTGACCCTAATTTTTTTTTTTTGTTTGACTACTGTATTGTTAAGTGAATTCGAAAGATTTGCGAATAAATAAGTTTACACAGGCTACGTGAATTATTATATTTACTAAGTGATTAAATATAGGATAAAACAAGGAAATCACATACAGAATAAAAAGTAAATAAACATCACTAGCCTAAATGGGGTGGAGACTCCATCGATCATGCTATAACCCATGGCTGTCTACCCCTCTTATAACACATGACCGACACCCCAGGGTGTACAAAAGAAATAGGGCAATCATACTCACATCCTACCTAGATGGAGGCCTGGTGAAGTCTCCTGAGACAAGGTGGGTAGCAGAGTTTTAACCTGTTAGCCCCTCCTCCAGTGTGCATGTCTCTGAGATCTCTCAGGAATTAATCAGCACAATGGGGGATGGGTTTCTCTCTTTAACCCACTTCATTACAAGGGAAACTTATAAACTATTACACAGAGTATTAAACAGAATTAAAGGGGAGGACCAGTTACTTAAAAATACCTTTACAATACAACTACCAAAATAATTTTTGCTAATTTTTTTTTACTTGACACTTATTAGAATGTTTTTTTTTTTGAGATTTTTTTTAAATATTTTTTTAGGTTTAATTTGGAGGCAAACTGCTAATTCTTATTTAAAAACAAGTGTTTTTTTTTTTAAATTATAGCTTTTTATTTCTTTATTTTTGTGTCGGTTTTAATATTTATTTTAATGGGTTAACTATTTGGCGACGATCGATTTTAATATATAACGTATAGGTTTTTTTTTTTTGAATGGGGCGAATATGGTGACTGTTTCCATTGACGACTGCATTTTTTATTTTTTTTTTACATTTTTTTTATTTGTATTTTTATTATTTTTTTTTTTTACTTATGTTTTAATTTATTTTTGGCACATAATACTCTGCACTTAAAGCGCCGCCTGAACATTTATATACGTCCTATCTGCACGGGGCATGTGCAGATAGGATGTATATAGCCATATGGCAGTCGGGAAGGGGTTAAACTTTAAATGATCAGGGCTTTTTTTATTATTTTTTATTGAACGTTCCCAGTTGAAGAGCTCATTTTTATTCTGTTCTGTTTTTTGATTCCTTATATAACTGGTATGTGGTAAGCTCCTGCACTCTTCCTGGTAAAGGCTGCAGGCCATTCTATCAATAAAATATTACTGTTTTGGGCCTTGTTCACATTTGGTTTTCACTATCTTGTGCTGTCTGCATTTTCTGCAGATGGCACACAAACCCGTTGATTTTAATATTTTGGTGCATCAGAATTTTTATTTTACTGACAATGGGTCAGTGGAAAAAAACGGAGACAAGATACACTCTGGTCTGTTTAGTGTTTTTTTTTTTGTTTTTTTTTTGTTTTTCCTAATGAGCAGTGTCCATGGAATATGGATGACACACAGAGGGCAAAAAAACAGACACACGGATCCTTGATGGACTCATGGATGAAAGATGGACTTTTTTCCACTTTTAAGATTGTTTGCTTAGTTATTTTACTTCACTAGTGTTATATTCTTACTATTTGCATGTCTGTTATGCTATTGCAGGTTGTAATTCAGGGTAGTGATGACATTGCAAACCGAGCAATAGACCTTCTCAAGGAAATTTATACCAACCTTGGACCGAGGTTACAAGTAAATCAGGTAGGATTGTCTGTTTTTCACCCTCTTTGCTCCAATGTTCTGGAGATTGTAGAAGTGCCTGTACGGTTTGTGATGAGCAGAAATAAGTCCTTTTGTAGATGTCTGTTTTTCAGAAGTGCTTTATGTTCCGTAATAATGCATTCAACCTATGGTTGTACAGTAAGCCAATTCATCTACCTTCTATAGGACGCATGGCCGGAGCATATTATTGACCATCATTTGATTTCACTCTAGGTGGAGATACATGAGGACTTTATTCAGTCTTGCTTTGATCGGTTGAAGGCCTCCTATGACACGTTATGTGTGTTAGATGGTGACAAAGACAGTATTAATTGTGCAAGGCAAGAAGCCATACGAATGGTCAGGGTTTTAACAGTCCTCAAAGAATATATCAATGAATGTGACAGCGACTACCATGAAGAGAGAACAATTCTTCCAATGTCCAGGTACAGATTGCTTGATTGATAGAGATAGATATATATCTATATCTATGTATATGTTATGCTTTCTGTAGCATAATTTTACTTTTACTTTTTTTTTTTTTTCCTGAACTATACTTGATAAATTATGAACTTTGTTAAAGGGATTTCCCACCAAACATTTATGACCTGCCTATAGGATAAGTAATAATGGTTTGATTGCTGGAACCCTTTAACCCTTCATTCCATAACTACCATACAGTTTAAATGTAATGGGAATGCACGTGTTTGACCACTGCCCGTTTCAAGCTCCTCTTCATTGTGGCTTGTGCTGGTGAGAAGGAACAGAGGACTTGGACTCCGTTCTAGTGATCATTGTGAACCCCCTGAAATCAAACATTAATTACCTAACCTTTTGGCTCGATGATGCATGCATTTGGTAGGAAAACCCCTTTAAAGTGTACCTAAACTTTAGTAAAACCTTTTCTTAGGCCTCATGCACACTACTGTATGTATTTTGCAGTATGCAAATTGTGCATCCCGTCCATGTTGCCCCTGCTACCTAAGTCCGAGGTGTACACTTTGCGGCCAAGATTAGGACATGTTCTGTCTTTTTGCGGAATGAGCATACAGATCTGTGTGCTTTCCCTATCTGTATGTCTGTTCTGCAAAAAGATGCAGCAATATTTTGTGGGTCACCGTTTTGTGGACCACAAAACAGATGCAGGCCTGTATGTCCAAAAATTATTTTTGTAATATACTTTATTTTTATAATAATCTTTATATAGCGCCAACATATTCAGGGGTTCATGTACGAACAGTCATAAATAACATAGCAACAGACAATTGAATAATTACAAGAGGAATGAGGACCCTGCTCGCAAGAGCTTACAGTCTATGAGAGAGCTTACAATCTATTTTTCTCCGTTACTTACAAAAGAGGCACCTGAAGTGCTGACACATGACCGGTGTACGGATTCCACTGCGGGGTCACAGTGGGGGCTGTACAGGCAGGAGCGCACATCATGGCTCCTGCCTGTGCTAAACCTGGCATGGCACGCTTTAGTGGAGCAGCAATGTGCTATGCAGAACTAGGCGAGCGGACGTAAGCAGGAGCTCTGTATAGCACATCACTTCTCCTGCTTGTCCCTGCTCCACTATATCCTGGCATAGCACATATGATGTGTTGGCGGCATATGAGTGTACAGATTCAAAAGCTCTATAGGACTCTAAACTTCAGGTGTCTATTTTGTAAGTCAAACAGAAATATAAAGTGTATTATAAATGTCATAAAAATAATTTTTGTAATGTAATTTTAATAAAATTGCTGGGCAGTAGCCATATATTTGATCATTTTGTTGGATGTTTAGTTTTGCATTTTTTTCCTCCCTTCTGCTCTTAGGGCTTTCCGCGGCAAACACATAACCTTGGTTGTGCGATTTCCAAATCAGGGCCGCCAGGTGGAGGATTTAGATATATGGTCTCACACAAATGACACAATAGGCTCTGTTCGCCGTTGTATCCTTAATCGCATCAAGGCCAACAGTGCTCATACGAAAGTGGAACTTTTTATTGGCGGAGAGCTAGTAGATCCTTCGGAAGACAGAAAGTTAATTGGCCAGTTGAACCTGAAAGATAAAACTGTAAGTAATTGTCCTTTTTATGCTTCGTCCTCCTGCAGATATAGTTTAAGAAATTTAAAAGTGAGAATAATGCCCCTTCTACACGAGCAGGAGACTCGCATGTCTCCCGCAACGCATCTACAGGGCTGGACTCGGCATTATATGCCATCCCAGTCAGTGCCGGAGTCCAGCCCTGTAGATGCGTTGGGGGAGACATGCGAGTCTCCCGCTCGTGTGAAAGGGGCATTAGGCCTCACTCACACGTCGGTGATTTCCATCAGTGATTGTGATTGGGAGCCTCCACAGACATAAGGAATAAGATCTGCACCTGTTCTGTGTTTAGAGCCGCACCTGGTTTTGGCTGGAAATCACTGACCAAACACGATGTGTGAATGAGGCATAATATATTCATTGCTTTTTAATAGTTGTTGTGACTATCCATATAAAATAAAAAGATATTGTTGTGTTCTTACCAGCTGCCAGAGCACATGAAATAGGCTCCCTTGTGCAGTTAGGGAAGCAAATGGAAAAAAATAAATCAGTGCCAAAGTGTATATAGTCTTTCTAGTCTTTTATTAATTTAAGGAAACTAGAAGGAAATATTTTAAAATTGGGCATTTGTGGATTCCTAATGCAGAACATGTCTTCTATATACAGTATATAGTACTGATTCAAAAAATGTATGGTGTTTGTTACAGTTGATTACTGCCAAGTTAACACAGATAAGTTCAAATATGCCTTCAAGTCCTGATAGTTCTTCAGACTCCTCAACTGGATCTCCTGGCAATCATGGAAACCACTTCAGTGATGGCCCCAACCCAGAAGTTGAAAGCTGCCTGCCCGGAGTGGTCTGTATAATTACTGAATACTCTAAAAATCCTAGAGCTCTGTTCACACTACTGCTATAGCTTTCATTCATAGGCCTCATGCATACGGTTATTTCCTGGCCGTATTGCAGCCTGGATCAGCAATCCAGAAGGTCGGTGTGGAACGGAGGCACGGAACCCCACTGAAGCACGACGGACTGCTTCCTTGGGGTTTCGTCCGTGCCTCCCCACCGCAAAAAAGTAGGGCATTCACTACTGTTTTTTTGCGGTGCAGACCATCGGATGCCGATCCCATTCAAGTGAATGTGTCCATATGCGACAGCCCTACGGTCGGTGCCCATGCATTGCACAGTGCAATTTGGGGTCGGAAGTATGGGCCCGGATGGCACACTTATGTGAGGACTTAGGTGAGCCATAATAAGAGAGATTCACTTTCAAATACATCCTGATGGATCCAAGTGACTTGACATTGGGTTTATTAGAGTTCTGGACTTTTTGACGGCAAGAATATCATTGCTGGTTATGCTATTATTGTAAGTGGAAACAATTACGTAGACAAAATAGTGAAAAACAGGGCTAATGTGAACAGAGCCTAAAGCGCATGCCTTTTTAGCCACTGCCTTTATTCCAGTGGCAATATACAATTCACTATTATATGCATGAAAGCGCTAACGTCTGTCGCGCAGATGTACTTTGTCTGATTTTAAGAAATTAAATTGCAGAGTTGTCTGCCATCTCTTCTTTGTGTCATGTAAAGATCAGACCCACAGATCAACCACCGCAATTCATCACTGCCTCTCTGTAATTTAGCTTTTATTATTTCCCTTTCTGGCTCTAGATAATGTCATTACACCACCGATATATCTCTTTTCTTTGGCAAGTTGCAGATTTAGGCAGTAGCCTAAGTATGCCACCTCTACGTGATGGAGCACGGGTGCTGATGAAACTCATGCCACCAGGTAAACGCAGTATTTTATGGTCACTTATATGTTTTTCAGCCTCAGATTCATGTGCACACTGGTTCTGGGTGAGTGTATTCAGAATTATATTGTCTTAATTTTTTTTTTTTTGTGATGAATTTCAGACAGAGTTTCCTATTGCAATCAACTTATAGTGATTCATGCAGACTTCTTGCACCCTGGGATGCAGGCAGAATCCGGTGTAGGGCTTGCTACTATTCTGTATACTGCCCACTGGCTCCTTATCTAGCTATAACCAACGTCAAGTACTGTAATACTTAAAGGGTTGGTCCATGACAACAACTTATCCCCCTATCCACATGGGTGTACGTTTTTGATGGCCACTAGGGCCCGCACTGATCACTAGAATGGGGGCCTGTGTTTCCCTGTTTGAATGGATCTGCAGATACACATGCTTACCTGCAGCTCCATGTAACGCTGTGCGTCTCCCAGAGATTGCCGATAACAATTTCCAGTTCGTAATACTGTTAGCATTTCCATCTCTATACTTTTCTATTTAATGTGTTTAATGGATTTGCCAGATTTTTTATTGTTTTCGATCACTTTTTCCTTTGTATTTGATTATTTTAGACAATACAATAGTGGAAAAGCTGCGAGCAATTTGTTTAGACCATGCTAAACTTGGAGAAAGCAGCCTAAGTTCATCTCTGGATTCACTCTTCTTTGGACAGTCAGCTTCACAAGTTCTGTATCTGACAGAGGTAAGTGTTTGGAATTTTATATATTGGAAAACGATGAGTACGTGTATGGTGCTTAAAGGGTTTGGCCACTTTGAGGACTCGTTACTAATGTTTGTCGGACAGAAAAACAGCACGCGCTAATACATCTTCATCTTTAGTCCGGTTTTCTTCCCCTGGTAAACCAGGTCCACTGGTGAAGGAAAAGATTTCCTCCGGCCTTTACACCATTTTCCTCCAGCATAGCTTGTGACCTAGAGAGGCATGTAACCAAGCTTTTCCATGCTTGAAGGAGTGTGAAGTTTTAGCTGTGAATCTGCACATATGCTGGTTTCCAAATTTTTCTGGAACAGTGCAGATGCAGTGGGTAATCAGTGGCTTATCCCTTCTCCGATATACTTCTGTGCTGTATTTCTGGAGATCCAGGACGAGCACAGGGCCACTTGTGTTAAAAACACAAATCCAGCTTTTCCAGGTGCAGAAGCAGGACTGAGGCGCTTGTGACAAATACATGCAACATGCCTCTAAGGCCTCTTTCACACTGGCGTCACGGATTCAGTCCGGATGCGTTCTGGGAAATCCGCAACAATCCGCACGCAATCGCAGTCAGTTTTGACTGCGATTGCGTACGTTTGTTCAGTTTTTTCCGCGCGTGTGCGAAGCGTTTTAATGCGTTTTTCACGCTCGTGATAAAAAAACACTTGCTTGCGAAAGCAATGTGTTATTCACACCGCCCCATTCACTTCAATTGAGCCAGGGCTGCGTGAAAAACGCAGAATAT
The DNA here is from genome assembly GCA_900303285.1 of Rhinella marina. Taxonomy (NCBI): domain Eukaryota; kingdom Metazoa; phylum Chordata; class Amphibia; order Anura; family Bufonidae; genus Rhinella; species Rhinella marina. The sequence goes on from ONZH01003371.1 coordinate 125,566, forward strand.
AGAACATGCTGCGATTTTCACGCAACGGCGAACTGATGCATGAAAAACATCGCTCATGTGAAAAGCCCCATTGAAATGAATGGGTCAGGATTCAGTGCGGGTGCAATGCGTTCGCATCATGCATTGCACCCGCATGGAAATCTCGCCCGTGTGAAAGGGGCCTAACACTATGGGGGTGTGAGGCACGCCCAAACTTCACTCCCTGATTACTGCAGTCCAGCACACACGTGGCCACCAGAGAGAAGACTACAATGCCAGTGTGGCCATGTGGTATACTATTAAAAAATTCTAGAATTTATTTTTACTCATTCCGTTTGATGAGACTTAATAAATAGTGTGTCATTGGTGGCCAACCCCTTTAACTGCCTAATTTATTTATTTTTTTAAAACCCGGACAGTCTTTATGATGACCGTACAAACTAAGTGGACATTGTATTATGTTGCGGTCCGCAAAACGCAAATCCACAAAATATGGACCCATCAACTTTAGTGGGTCCGTGAATAGGATGTGTTCCATCTTCTGCTGAAAAGACATGCAGATTTGGAAAGCACACAGTGTCCATTCTGCAAGATATTCAACATGTCCTATTGGCTGCAAATGCAGATCAAGGACCCATTGAAGTCAATGGGTCTACCAAAAAATGCGGACGGCACCCGTATTTTGCGGACCATACGGTTGTGTGAATGCCCCCTATCATTGTGGTTGTATGTTTCTGATTTCTAGGTTGTTTATGCCTTGTTAATGCCTGCCAATGCACCCTTGGGAGAAGACGCTAGTGACTTTCAATATAATTTCCTCAAAAGTGGTGGTTTGCCTCTTGTGTTGAGCATGCTTACTCGGAATAACTTTCTGCCAAATGCTGACATGGAAACGCGGAGAAGTGCTTATCACAATGCGCTGAAAGTCGCCAAATTGTTGCTTACTGCGATTGGTTATGGACATGTGCGGGCTGTTGCTGAAGCGTGCCAGCCTGTTGAAGGATCAAATCCTGTGTCTCCGGTAGGTTGATAATATTTTGAGTAGTTTTATTACATATTTTTATTGTCAACAGAAATGTTCTACTTAATAATGATATGCAAAGTGTATTTGCTTATATTCTATTGAGAATATTTCCACAAGCAAATGTTAATTTAACCTTTTAGATCAAGTAACATATAAATGTTTTTCAATTTGAGTTGTTCAATGAAAATCTACTTCTGGCCACTTTCACATGGTCGCTATTTGGTCAGTATTTTTCATAAGCATTTGAAAACCAAAACCAGTAGTGAGTCCAATACACAGAGGCTGAACTATATCTATCATATATTTTCCTGCTGATTCCACTACTGGTTTTGTGCTTCCGATACTGACGCAAACCACTGAATATTTGTGTTCGAAGTCTAAACATTGCACTTGCCTACTTATGGCGCCCCTAGATATTGTATTGAATTCTTTTCTGTATGACCAGATGATTTGGTCCGTGCTGGTTAGAAAAATCTGATTCTAGTGCATCAATTTAAATTGATTCCTGTACAGTAGAAGGAATCGCACTGTACCTATTACAAGGATCCCAGGCAGTGAGACAGAGCTATTGAGCATGTGCGACTACTGGCACTAAACATATTAAGTGAATGTTCTGAGGGAGAACTAAATGAACCCTAGGGGAACTAGAATGTGGAAGGACCTATACCCTTGGTGACATGTTCCCAGATGAATTTGGTGAAAATCTAGTAGCTTTCTCTGTTTCATAGATGAGTGGTAGGAGGTTCTACATGGCAGATCAATGTGTTGAGAAGGGGGGGAAGCTGCCAAATGGATGACCGCTTATAGACACGCTGTGGACCGGGAGGGAAGCGCCCAGAAAACAGTCTGAAAGGAAGGGGATTGATCACACAGGCTATGTATCTTTATATGTAGGGAGGTGAGCACACATGACAGGGTGAAATGGAGGAAATGCATATAAGATTCCCTCATGGTCTATAGAAGGAGAAATCTGTACAGTGAATGAAGCTGTTCTGAAACGTGAGAACTAGTGAAGTCAGCAGCACCCTAGGCACACAGGGGAAGATATAGTAAGGTTTGCATTTCATACACTGGTCTTGAACTGTAGTTTTAAGGGTTTTTTTGAGAATTGAGGGGTAGAAGCCTCTTACGATTGCAGACTAAAAAAAAAGTTGCACTAATGTGTAAAAAAAATAATTTGTCTGCTACAGTGTGGAGCTCTGTTAGCTTTTGCTATTTATCTGTTGTATACACTCCATATGTTACGTAAGTGATGTAACACTAATTACGTGATTTATAAATTCTTTTACTTCAGGCTACCCATGATCAAGCAGTGGTGCTACAAAATGCCCTCCAGAACATTCCTAACCCTACATCAGAATGTATGTTGAGAAACGTAGCAATACGCCTGGCACAACAAATATCTGATGAAGTAAGCCTTCTTCGTTATGATATTGGAGACCCGATTCACCGCTCAAACTTGTAATTAACTGTTCGAATTCCATTTTTATTGTAGGCTTCTAAATACATCCCCGATATTTGTGTCATTCGAGCAATACAAAAAGTAATCTGGGCATCTGGCTGTGGATCTGTTCAGCTGGTGTTTTCCGCCAATGAGGAGATAAGCAAAATTTATGAGAAGGTAACAGAGATGCATGATACAGAATTTTTTTTTGTCAACCTATTATTTTTGTCTAAAGTATCTGAAATTAAAAAAAAATGACGCAGCTTTGCGAATGGTCTGGATTACAAATATCCTACCAGCCCTTATGCAGACCCTTAGGTCTCCATAGAATCAGACTTCAAACAAACTGAGTAACACTATGTCCACCTCCTATGTTAGAGCATTCTGGAACTCTGTTCTGGCGAAATATCGGACACCGCAGGGGCCTGACAGTTCACGATTATGGGTTCCGTCAGGTTTCCTGCAAGAATGCCGTCTTTTTGCCAGAAAAAGACCCCCCCCCCCCCCCTTTTTTTTTTTTTTTCCTTCCAGCAGAAAGCCAGCATCCTTGCCATATACCCACAAATCCCATAATGGTGAATAGGCATTATTCCCTATGGGGCAGGTAATCTCTGTACAGTGCTTATATTGGCACTTTATAAGCAACAGGAATTATTATTATTGTGACACATATTTTCATGTCTAGCAATTGATTTTCTGAATGATCAGATATAATTTCATTGAGCTATGCTGTGTGTATGGACCCATATTTATATAGCTCTGCACATTTACGTTTCTCCATCTTTATTTCACAGACCAACGCTGGTAATGAGCCCGACCCAGAAGATGAACAAGTTTGTTGCGAGGCTCTCGAAGCGATGACCTTGTGCTTTGCTTTGATACCAACAGCACTGGAAGCTCTCAGCAAAGAGAAAGCATGGCAGACCTTTATCATTGACTTGCTGCTACATTGTCAAAGCAAGTGAGTTATTTCACTTGATTTTAATAATGTTGCAAAAGGCTTTTGATCTGAGTTTCACAAATACATTAGGCGGATTTCTTCGCATTTTTTATGGTCCTTTTAGATGTGTGACTGTTTGAGTCCAGACGCAAATTTAATTGTGTACACTGTCTGCCTTTCTTTATCATTTCAAGTACTCTCTAAGTAGTAACCCTTCTACTGTCAAATATGCAGTTTTGTTTTTAGGGTACATGAAAGAGTTTATGCACAGATGTGACCTCCCATAACTCTTCCTTTAAATGGTCACTGTCATTTCAATGGTACCGGCAAATATAAGAAACTTTGTAATCTTATGAGAGAAAAATGTGATGTTATTAGCTCCCCACCTAACAAATCAACAAGATGGGCGGCATATGCTGGGCTATGATGCTCAGATGTGCTGCCAGATGCAGACGAATGCCTTGTCATAAATTAGGTGCAGCATCTGGCAGTCCATGTGCCTCAACTAAAATCTATGCCAGCCAGGAAAAGTGGCGTAGAAGATAAATATAGCGGCGCTTCCAGCCTTGCCCTCTCCCTTTCCTTATCCCCCCCTTTTTGGGAAAGTGGTAAGGCCAATTGCGCAGAAAACTTTACATATGATGCTGAAAAAGTTGGAAACATGTAATTGCGACTTTTTCACACCAGAAAGCTGGCATATAAATATGATAAATCTGGCCCTGAAATCTGTGTTAGATATGTCTTGTTACCCAGACAGGCAGCCTGCTCACAGAAGGATCAGGTTACATCATCCCATAGAAGTCTGTGGTGATGGGTGAGGAGCAGTGAGCAGCAGGAACGAGACTGACACAGAATTGATTATCTGCTTGAATACTGCTCATGACTTCCCTATAATGTTCTCTATGAGGGTGTCTGTGTGTACACTATGGGCAGACATGATGATCAGCTAGCTCCCACCCATCTCAGAAACAACTGAGAATTATAGATGTGCCCTGCAAGGGATGATAATTCCAGAAGTCCTGTAATGGTGAGAGATTGTACCATTGCTCATGTTTACACATATGGCCGCTTATTCTGAAGTGACAGGTACACTTGAATGAAGCAAGCGAGAAGATGTTGTACAGTTTTAAAATTGTTTCTGAACGCTTGGTCCTTCTGTATTACCGTGACCTGCACTCTGACTCTCCAAATCATGCAGGGTGGACCAGATGTCTGCATTTTTGAGAGTCTCAATTATTGTACTGGCCAGACAACCCCTTTTAAATACCATGGGGGACTTAATCAAAACTGGTGTAAAGGAAAACTGTCTTTGTTGCCCATAGCAACCAGTCAAATTCCACCTTACATTTTCCAAAGAAACTCTGAAAAATGTAAGGTGGAATCTGATCTTTACACCAGTTATGATAAATCTCCCCATGGGATGTGGGCAATGAGAAGAAAACCTCCTATAGGTACCTATGCTTTTATTAGATAGAAATTTGTCTAAAATTCCAGTCCAGTACGGTATTAGTGACTGATAACGTTGTAATAGGAATCTCTGGCTGTCTCCTGATGGTCTTTGTCCTTCCTAGTGTTTGTTCAGGCAAATCTCATTTTGTTTTCCAGACTTGTGAGACAAATGGCACAGGAGCAGTTCTTTCTTATGGCTACTAGATGCTGCATGGGGCAGAGACCTCTCATTTTCTTCATCACGCTGCTCTTTACAGTACTGGGGGTAAGCTCTTCTTTACATGTATAAGAGTGTATGATTGGAGATGTTTTGTGTTAGTCCAAACTTCAGCTTAAAAAAACACTACCCAACACCAAGCTTTGTTAAGCTAAGAACTGTGAGGGAGATATCAAACTGGTGTAAAGTAGAATTGGCATAGTTGCCCAAAGTAACCAGTCAAATTCTCCCTAGTGTTTGTTTTGTGCCGGTGATGTACCGGGCTTTGCACCACTATGCTAGGTGGAGACTTCCGCCTAGCAGGGAGCCCTGTGACATCACCGGCACAAATGGGTGGTGTCTAGCACTGCCAGAGGCTGTTTTGGAGGCGGGTACTATGCGAAGCCTCCAAAACAACCTCAGGGAGCGATGACCACCCATCTGTGCCGATGTCACTGGGCTCCCTGCTAGGCGGAAGTCACCACTTAGCATAGTGATGGCACAAAACAAACACAGCCTTGCCATGCAGCGTGACAAGGGGAGCATCGGACGAAGGAAATGCTCCACACATTTTGTAGTCGAGGAATAACAAACCTCTTATATCCAGGTTCAATCCTGAACCAAGAGAACGCCTTTTAAAGGGCATCTGTCAGAAGATTTGTACCTATGACACTGGCTGACCTGTTACATGTGCACTTGGCAGCTGAAGACATCTGTGTTGGTTCCATGTTCATATGTGCCACATTGCTGAGAAAAATGTACTTTATATATGTAAATGAGCCTCTAGGCGCAACGGGGGCGTTACCGTTACACCTAGAGGCTCTGCTCTCTCTGCAACTGCCGCTCCCTCTCCGTTTTGATTAACAGGGTCAGGCCATGAAAACGTCGTCAGTGTGATTGGGTCGTGTAAATTGCAGATCCGTTCATCTTTACAGGACTGCCAGAGATGGCAGAGTACAACACTTATCTACGGCTGTCAGCCTGCGCCTGATCTATCAGTATCTTCTGTCCAGTAGATAGGGGGTTACTTGTGTTAACCAGAGTATCTCTTTAAAACAACATTCTTGAGAGAGAGATATTTAAATCAATATATATAGAGAGAGAAGGCATGTGTCATCTTTTATCATGTTTAACTGAAGTATTTTGAAACAGAAATCGATAAAGGACTAACTGTCTTTTTTATGTTTCATTTGCAGAGTACAGCGAGAGAACGAGCCAAACATTCTGGGGATTATTTCACCCTTCTGAGGCACCTCCTGAATTATGCCTACAATAGCAACATTAACATCCCCAATGCAGAGGTTCTCCTAAACAATGAAATTGATTGGCTTAAAAGGATAAGGGTAAACTTCTCATGTGACTTGAATCTGATTTTTTTTTTTTTTTTTTTAAAGTGATATTTTGAAACTTGGTTTTCAAATTTTCAAGAGAAAATTGTAGCTGAGGTGTATTTGAAGCATCAGCCTGCACAGTAGACTGACTGTAGGTGGTGGGACCAGCCAGCAATCTAACAACTGTTCCTCTTGTTCTTGGGACTTAAAGGGAATGTGTCATCAGACAATGACCTATAGTTTAAATCACATTTTTATTTTTAACATGTTTTTAATGAATTTTTGTTATTTTAAATTTTTCTTGTTAATATCTATATTTAAACAGAAACCATAAAATCCTCCAGTTTTCACACTGGCCACCAGGCGTAATATGCACCACTTCTTGGTTTGTACAGATCACGTTACTGCAGTTTCCTGCTTATCTGTCATTCTAATCCTGCCTGTAATGATACCACCTCTGTGTATACACTCACCGGCCACTTTATTAGGTACACCTGTCCAACTGCTCGTTAACACTTAATTTCTAATCAGCCAATCACATGGCGGCAACTCAGTGCATTTAGGCATGTAGACATGGTCAAGACAATCTCCTGCAGTTCAAACCGAGCATCAGTATGGGGAAGAAAGGTGATTTGAGTGCCTTTGAACGTGGCATGGTTGTTGGTGCCAGAAGGGCTGGTCTGAGTATTTCAGAAACTGCTGATCTACTGGGATTTTCACGCACAACCATCTCTAGGGTTTACAGAGAATGGTCTGAAAAAGAAAAAACATCCAGTGAGCGGCAGTTCTGTGGGCGGAAATGCCTTGTTGATGCCAGAGGTCAGAGGAGAATGGGCAGACTGGTTCGAGCTGATAGAAAGGCAACAGTGACTCAAATTGCCACCCGTTACAACCAAGGTAGGCAGAAGAGCATCTCTGAACGCACAGTACGTCGAACGTTGAGGCAGATGGGCTACAGCAGCAGAAGACCACACCGGGTGCCACTCCTTTCAGCTAAGAACAGGAAACTGAGGCTACAATTTGCACAAGCTCATCGAAATTGGACAGTAGAAGATTGGAAAAACGTTGCCTGGTCTGATGAGTCTCGATTTCTGCTGCGACATTCGGATGGTAGGGTCAGAATTTGGCGTCAACAACATGAAAGCATGGATCCATCCTGCCTTGTATCAACGGTTCAAGCTGGTGGTGGTGGTGTCATGGTGTGGGGAATATTTTCTTGGCACTCTTTGGGCCCCTTGGTACCAATTGAGCATCGTTGCAACGCCACAGCCTACCTGAGTATTGTTGCTGACCATGTCCATCCCTTTATGACCACAATGTACCCAACATCTGATGGCTACTTTCAGCAGGATAATGCGCCATGTCATAAAGCTGGAATCATCTCAGACTGGTTTCTTGAACATGACAATGAGTTCACTGTACTCAAATGGCCTCCACAGTCACCAGATCTCAATCCAATAGAGCATCTTTGGGATGTGGTGGAATGGGAGATTCGCATCATGGATGTGCAGCCGACAAATCTGCGGCAACTGTGTGATGCCATCATGTCAATATGGACCAAAATCTCTGAGGAATGCTTCCAGCACCTTGTTGAATCTATGCCACGAAGAATTGAGGCAGTTCTGAAGGCAAAAGGGGGTCCAACCCGTTACTAGCATGGTGTACCTAATAAAGTGGCCGGTGAGTGTAGATAAGATCCACCATTCACAATAGGTGATTGTCAGAGCTTATTTATTCTTTCCTTGTACAATGTCCTCTGCACAGGTCACAGAGCATGCCTAGAAAACTATCCCATAGAAGTCACTGAGGTCCCCTCCTGTCCATTGTGTCTATTGCTTTCTAAATGCTGTTAAGAACAGTTCAGGCAAGATGCGTCCTGAGCCCCCCCCCCCCCCCCCCCCCCCATAATCATGTTCAGCGAATAGAATGAAAAAAATCTGCAATTGGAGAATAAAAATGGATATGAGTTGCTATCTGGTTTTAACTGCCGGATAAAATTTCTGCACTCTTCCTATTGAGAACACACACACGATCGGGCGAGCCTAGTGTTTATGGGGGACTTGGGAGAGCTAACTGTTCGCTGAATTCTGCCGACAACTATTGAAGGTGTGAAGTTCATATTATTAATGGAAAATATCTGCCTTTTTTGTTTTTAAAGGATGATGTGAAGAGAACAGGTGAGACGGGTATTGAGGAAACCATCCTTGAAGGTCATCTGGGAGTAACGAAAGAATTGCTAGCGTTCCAAACACCGGAAAAGAAGTATCACATTGGCTGTGAGAAAGGGGGTGCTAATCTCATTAAGGTATTGTCTCTGCTTTATATTTGGCCCCTGTTTACTGAATGCTTCTATGTCCATCTCTTTCACACCATTACCAAACTTTGTTAACTTTACAAGTTAGTTGTCACATGAGGCTATTGTGGCCCTTGTCCTCCCAATGCTGTGGTTGGAAGCTGCACTATAACCTCAATTGTCAACCATTTATCAACATTTCACAGTCAAAATAGTCAGTTTTTCATGGGATAAAGCCAACTAGAGCACCGTGGATAGGGGTTAGTTTTTTTAAACATATGCATTTTTTTTCAATGCTTTCAAGTGCATCAACAACGCCCCGTGGAAGCCCAAAAAAGAAAAACTGCAAACCAACCCTTTCAAAGCTGCTAGTTATAAACATGGCATCAATAAATGCGCGGACAGGGGCCGGGGGGACACAGGCCAGGGGCCAGGGTGTGCGGATAAGGGCCAGGGTGGCGCATAGAGGGGCCAGGGAGGGCACAGGTAATGCGCACATACCTTTTAAAAAGAGGTATGAGTGATGTGTGTTGGCTGCTGTGCCGCTTCGGTGCTGCTCCTCTTGCCGACTGCCGCGTTTCTTCTCTCTCTCCAGTCAGGGCAAGAACTTAGTAGGTGGGCTTAATTAGCATAGCGCGCTAGTTGACTGGTTCGCGCGCTATGCTGGCAGAGACAGGCAGTAAAAAGGATCAACGGGGGTAGGGGCACCCGCCTGCTGTACTTTTATTAAACCTAGTTCTCAATATTGGTGGTGCAGTGCGCCCTCCTCCTCCCCTTGTTCGCCCCTCTCATTGGTGGCGCAGTGCGCCCTCCCCTCACCCACTGGTGGCAGCAGCACAGGGGGGAGGAACAGACTGCTTCCTTCTCCCCTGTGCTGCTGAGGGAACATGGAGCACACTGACATCAGCGCGCACCATGTTCTCTGATACTTGGCTGTGCAGTAGCGCAGCCTAGTATCGGTAAATGCTAGTCGGGTCCAGGCGCAAATGGCGACAAGACTAAAAAGTCCTGTCACCATTTGCAAATTCTGAGTCATATTGGCGACCATCTGGAGCCCTGAAGGGGTATACCTAGTGTGAGGGGGCACTAAAGGGACATATCTACTGTAAAGAGGCATATCTACTGTGAGGGGCACTAAGGAGGCATATCTACTGTGAGGGGCACTAAGGAGGCATATCTACTGTGAGGAGCACTAAGGAGGCATATCTACTGTGAGGAGCACTAAGGAGGCATATCTACTGTGAGGAGCACTAAGGGGGCATATCTACTGTGAGGGGCACTAAGGAGGCATATCTACTGTGAGGAGCACTAAGGAGGCATATCTACTGTGAGGAGCACTAAGGAGGCATATCTACTGTGAGGAGCACTAAGGAGGCATATCTACTGTGAGGAGCACTAAGGAGGCATATCTACTGTGAGGAGCACTAAGGGGGCATATCTACTGTGAGGAGCACTAAGGGGGCATATCTACTGTGAGGAGCACTAAGGGGGCATATCTACTGTGAGGAGCACTAAGGGGGCATATCTACTGTGAGGAGCACTAAGGGGGCATATCTACTGTGAGGAGCACTAAGGGGGCATATCTACTGTGAGGAGCACTAAGGGGGCATATCTACTGTGAGGAGCACTAAGGGGGCATATTACTGGGGCTAAGGGCATATCTACTGTGAGGAGCACTAAGGGGGCATATCTACTGTGAGGAGCACTAAGGGGGCATATCTACTGTGAGGAGCACTAAGGGGGCATATCTACTGTGAGGAGCACTAAGGGGGCATATCTACTGTGAGGAGCACTAAGGGGGCATATCTACTGTGAGGAGCACTAAGGGGGCATATGTAATGTGTTGGGGGAACTTACAGGGCTTCATACTGTGTGGGGAGGCACAAAGGTGACACCATACTGTCTGCTTTCACTATGGTACATCACTATTGTAGATGACACTAAGTGGACTTTCTTATTGTGTTGGGGCTCTAAGGGAGCACAGTTACTGTGTGGAAGGCACAGAGGAGGTTAGGTTTGGTTAGGATTAGAGGCATGGCTTATTGTAAAAAAAAAAAAAAAAATTGCTACAGTGGACTACACTCCATTGGTGTTGTCCTTAAAGGGGTTGTCCGGGTTCAGAGAAGAACCCGGACATACCTGCAATTTCACCCAGGCAGCCCGCCTGAAGAGGACATCGGAGCATCTCATGCTCCGATGCCCCCCCCTTGCCCTGCGCTAGATCGCGCAGGGCAAGGTCTCTTTTGTTTATAAATACTCGCTGCCGGGCGGGTACTTCCGCCCGGCAGTGAGTTCAGTGACGTCACCGGCCTTAATGGGCCGGCTTTAGCGCTGCCCTAGCCGTTTTACTGGCTAGGGCAGCGCTAAAGCCCGTCCATCAGCGCCGATGACGTCACCGGCTCACTGCCGGGCGGAAGCCTCTGCCCGGCAGGGACCGGTACGTCACCGGAACCTGGCTAAATTCCTTTGCCCTGCGCTAATTAGCGCAGGGCAAAGGAGGGCATCAGAGCATAGGTTGCTCCGATGCCCTCTTCAGGCGGGCTGCCTGGGTGAAATTGCAGGTATGTCCGGGTTCTTCTCTGAACCCGGACAACCCCTTTAAGTTTTATTGTGGCTCTGACCTTCACCCAACAGGAGAAGGTATGTGGCTCTTTACAAAAAGTACTTGAGTACCTCTGTGCCATGTAATCATCTTAAAACAGGTCAACAGTAGCCAGAAAGTGGCCAACCCCTTTAGCTGAATTCTTCTTGTGGATTCTTGCACTTTTCAGCATTTGAACAGTATATAAAATACCATATTCTCTTGGAAGTGGCATGTTAGTGGATTTGATATCTTAACCAGCAAGATTCATAGAGAAATATGTCTTAAGGATATGTTTGGCACCAAATGAGCAAGCAAAACATATGTCCCAAACAAGAAGTGAACAGAGCTTTAGTTGTGATCCTTGGGGACTGAGGAATAATGTGTATAATCATGTAGTCCGTTTTTATTTTAGGAGCTGATTGATGACTTCATATTCCCAGCATCCAACGTTTATCTGCAGTATATGAAAACTGGCGAGCTTCCGGCTGAGCAAGCTATTCCAGTATGCAGTTCACCAGCTACAATAAATGCAGGATTTGAGTTGCTGGTTGCATTAGCTGTGGGATGTGTTCGAAATCTCAGACAGATTGTAGATACATTGAATGAAATGTACTACACAGGTAATGTAGATCATCTTATGCTGTCAAGATTCTCTTTGTTGCTGGATTTACTCACACAATCTCCACTGTCCCAATAGACTTTCACCATTTAAAGGGGTGGTGCCAGGTTTTCAAATTATTCCATATCCACAGGATAGAGGATAACTAAGTGATCGTTGTGGGTCTAACTGCTTGGATCCCAAGTGGTCCAGAGAATGAGTTTCCAATTCCTCCATGCTAATGGAGCTGCAGGCTGAGAATGCTCCCTGATACTTCATTCTCTATGGGACCGCCGGAAATAGTAATAGCAGAGTACAATGCTCAGCTGGCAGTGCTGAAGAGAATGAATCAGTGGTGGTCCTGTCCCAGCAGGCGAATCCCCACTGATCACCTACTTTTTCCCTATCTCGTGGATAGGGATAACTTGAAAACTTGGCACATCCCCTTTAAGACATTACCTCCATAAAGCTGGCCATTGAGGAGATAAACTACTACTACTACTACCAAACAGCTTTCTCCCCTTTCAGAACGCATTCATGATAAACCACTTTTTGAATTACTGTACTGTTGTTTGTGAAGACTGTCCTTTTGGATGGTAAAGCCCAAAGTTAAAACTAGAAATCAGACTTAAAGAAGAACTCCCGACAATTTTATTCCATGTCCTGCTAGAAATGTACATGATGTAATCTGTAGTGAATGTCATATTCTTACCAGTGTCTGAATTTTTGACTTCTATCATCCTGAAGTTTCTTATCTGTGTCATGTGACCAGCAATTAGACCCACCAACTCACACATAGACTTGTGTGGACAGGAAGTCTAATTCTCTATGTATTCCTATGAGACTGAAAGTGAGGCTCCCATCGGAATGAATGGAGCAGTTACTGGCTTTCTGTCCTGGGTCAGTTGGAGGTCAGGGAGTTGGTCACATGACCCATCTACAAGCTACGAGCTGCGCCCGCCCGATCAGCTGCGTGAGACCGGCTGTGCCCAGTAGCCGGACCCCTGCTGCGTATTAACCCTCAATGTGCCGCGGTCAGCGCTGACCGCGGCACATTAGATGCGGGCGGGCGGAAGGGGGTCCATCGGGTCCCCGCGCTGCTGTGACGGGGACCCGATGGCTCGGATAGCAGCCCGATGCCTTCCTTAGGCATCGTGGCTGCTATCCCTGCTTGCCTGTGCGATCCAGCCCCCTGGATCGCACAGGGAGCAGGCTGTAAGTGTATTACATTGAGTAATACACTTACAGCCAATGCATTACAATGCAGAAGTATTGTAATGCGTTGTAAAGGGGATCAGACCCCCAAAGGTTAAATAAAGTGGGAAAAAAAGTGAAAAAAAATAGTTTTACAAAAAAATAAGTTTCAAGTTAAAAAAGTACACTTTTCCCAAAATAAAGTTAAAAAAATTGTAAAAAAAAAAAAGGGGAAATAAGAAAGTATACATATTAGGTATCGCCGCGTCCGTATCGACCGGCTCTATAAAAATATCACATCATCCACCCCGCCAGGTGAACACAGTAAAAAAAAAAAAAAAAAAAAAAAAGTGCCAAAACAGCCATTTTTTGGTCACCTTCCCTTACAAAAAGTGTAATAGCAGGTGATCAAAAAGGCGTATTTAACACAAAATGGTACCAATCAAACCATCATCTTGATACCCTACCTGAGACAATCGCCCGAAAAATAAAAAAAATATGGCGCTCTGAAAATGGCAAGACAAAAAAAAAGATTTTATTCTGTTCAAAAATAAATCTGTGTAAAACTTTCCAAAAATAAAAAAGACATATTTGGTATCGCCACGTCCGTAACAACCTGCTCTATAAAAATATTACATGAGATGGCCCCCCAGGTGAATGCTGCAAAAAATAAAAACTATGCCAAAACAACCATTTTTTTTTTGCCCTCTTGCCTCACAAAAAGTGTAATAGCAGGTGATCAAAAAGGCATATTTAACCCAAAATGGTACCAATCAAGCCGTCATCTTGTCCCGCAAAAATGATACCCTACCTGAGACAATCGCCCGAAAAATTAAAAAAAATACGGCTCTCTGAAAATGGCAACACACAAAAAAGATTTTATTCTGTTCAAAAATAAATCTAATGTGTAAAACTTTCCAAAAATAAAAATGTTAGACATATTGGGTATCGCTGCGTCCGTAACAACCTGCTCTATAAAAATATCACATGATTTGCCCTCTCTGGTGAATGCTGTAAAAAAAGATTTTTAAAAAACATGCCAAAACCGCTATTTTTCACCTTGACTCACAAAAAGTGTAAAACCAAGCGATCAAAAAGTCTTATGTACCCCAAAATGGTACCAATGAAAACATCAGCTCATCCCGCAAAAAATGAGCCCCCACATAAGACAATAACTCAAAAAAATAAAAATCAGTGGCTCCAGCAAACCAATCCATCAAAATCTGTGCTGCAAAATCCATATGGCGCTCCTTCTGTTCTGAGTCCTGCCATGTGTCCCCACAGCAGTTTACCACCACATATGGGGTGTTGCCGTATTCAGGAGAAAATGGGTAACAAATTATGGTGTGCTTTTCTCCTGTTACCCCTTGTGAAAATAAAAAATTTGGGGCTAAAGCAACATTTTATTGGAAGAAATGAAACTTTTCATTTTTACAGCCAAGTGCTTCCAAATTCTGTAAAACACTTAGGGGGGTCAAAGTGGTCAGTACCCCCCTTAATATATTCGTTGAAGGGTGTAGTTTTCAAAATGGGGTCACTTTTTGAGGGTTTCCACTGTAGCGGTACGTCAGGGTCTCTCAATTACAAAATGGTGCCTAAAAACTATTCTAACAAAATCTGCCTCCAAAATCAATATGGCGCTCCTTTACTTCTGACCACTGCCACAAACCCATAGAGACGTTTACCACCACATATGGGGTATTTCTGCAAACTGCAGAATCAGAGTAATGTATATTGAGGTTTAGTGTGCTGTTAACGCTTACTGTGTTGCAAAAAAAAAATTAACATGAATAATCTACCAAAAAAGTGAATTTTTGAAATTTCACCTCCATTTTCCTTTAATTCTTGTGGAACACAAGGGTTAACAAAGTTTGTAACAGCAGTTTTTTATATAATTTGAGGGGTGTAGTTTCCAAAATGTGGTCATTTATGGGTGGTTTCCATTATGTGAGCCCCTCAAAATCACTTTATATCTGAATTGGTGCTTAAAAAAATGAAAATTTGAAAAATGGCTTCTAAACTTGTAAGCCTTCTAACGTCCTAAAAAAGTAAAATAACGTTTATAAAATGATGCCAACATAAAGTAGACATATGGGGAATGTAAAATAATAACTATTTTTGGAGGTATTACTATGTATTTTGAAAGTAGAGAAATTGAAATTTGGACAGGTTTCCAAATTTTTGGTAAATTTGGCATTTATTTATTTTTTATAAATAAAAATGAAATATTTTGCCAAAAATTTACTACTGTCGTGAAGCACAATATGTGACGAGAAAACAGTCTCAGAATGGCCTGGATCAGTAAAAGCGTCCAAAGTTATTACCACATAAAGTGACACATGTCAGATTTGCAAAAAAATGGCCTGGGCAGGAAGGTGAAAACAGGCCCGGGCTTGAAGGGGTTAAAGCACAAAAAATTTCTACTACTACATTTGAAAATGACCAACACGTCAGATCAACTTTTTGATGGATATCTGCCATCAGTTTGCATCTGTTACTCGTTCATGTCATGAAAAGGCCCTGATTGTCAGCAGAAAGCTGTGTAATCTGTCTCTCCAAAACATATGGCCAGCTTTACGGTTTGACATTTACAAAGACCCGAAAATTAAATATAGGCTGTATGCTGTCGCATTTCTCAACATATTTGGTTGAGTTAGTTTTATAATGTGCATCAACTTGACTGCAAGACAAAAAAAAAGTTGAGGGTTCGACACAATGAGCAAAGGATAGATGAACATAATTTCTGGGTTTATTTCTAATATATATATATTTTAACAGTTGTAGGATTTTGATTGACAAAGTACATCTTCCTCTACCATATAGGTTGTGAAGCACTTACAGAGTGGGAATACCTTCCCCCAGTTGGACCACGACCGCCCAAGGGCTTTGTTGGGCTGAAAAATGCTGGTGCTACATGTTATATGAACTCTGTGATCCAGCAGTTGTATATGATACCTGCTATCAGGAATGGAATTCTTGCTATTGAAGGCACTGGCAGTGATGTTGATGATGACATGTCTGGGGATGAAAAACAAGACAATGAGGTAGCCTAAGCAATCTTACTTAACATAATAATGAGCACATTTAGGTTTTTTTTAAATAGTTTCCTCACCGACCAACAGCATAACTGATAAATGTCTGATTGGGGACCGCACCACTGGGACCTCACCTGGTCACTAGAGCACAGTTCTAAATCACTCTTTCTCCTTACTGCACAATTACAATGAGGAATGGAGCAGTGGTTGTATTCACGCTGAAGCCCCATTCAGAGTTCAGATTATCTGACCAATAGTTTTTGTAGGAAAACCCCTTTGAAAGTGAGTCTCTTAGCAGGAAATTGACAATTGAACCAGGCATGATACACTGTAGGACTAGCTCAGTTGAATATAATAACACCACATGTCACTTAGCCATCCATTGCTTCATTCTGGAGAAAAAGTACTTTTAGTCCTTTGCATGTGGAGTGATTCCTGAGCTTAAAAAAACTTTGCAATTCCCACCATGCTGGCATAAGTGAACGTTTCTGTGAAATCTTAGTTAATTTGAATTGTTTAACTTATTTACCTATTTTTGTGACTACTGACAAGTATGAGCACTGAATCTCAAAGCAGAATTATTTTCTCTTGACAGAGTAATGTAGACACGCGGGGGGATGATGTCTTTGGTTACCCTCACCAGTACGAAGACAAGCCCTCACTGAGCAAAACGGAGGACAGAAAAGAATACAATATTGGCGTGCTGAGACATCTGCAAGTTATATTTGGCCACCTGGCAGCATCTAGGTTACAGTACTATGTCCCAAGAGGTTTCTGGAAACAGTTTAGGTTAGTTACCTGTGCTATGGTACTAATGTCATAGATCTTAAACGTGCATTTTTATTCATAACTTTGGCTTTCTTTCACATTGCTCTTTACAGTAGAAAACAAAGTAGCTAAGAGTTCTGTTTGATCTTTCATTTGTGCAAAAAAAAAAAAGTTTCTTTGCTAGGATATGCCATAAGATTGTCTGTGAGAGCCTGACCTCTTGAGCTACAACAGGCGAATGGGGCTGTGTTATATTCACCTGTAGAGCAAGTGGATGGGACCAACATTATGCCGGTAAAATCTCCAAAAGAGCCTCATTTATTCTGAGTATCGTTGGGGGTCCTGTATTTGGGCCTTCACCCATCAGGAAGGGATGGCATATCCTAGCAATAGACCCTGGTTTGGAAGTCCAACTTCTTAAAAAAAAAAAAAAAAAAAAAAAAAAAAAAAAAAAAAAAAAAGCAGAAACGTAAAAAAGGCAAGATGTCTGCCTCCTAAGGACACCAAGTTAAAACTGATTAGCTCAGTGCCTGCAGGAGGGGTATAGCTGGTGCCTCCAAGGATCAGATAAGCAGAGCTGATGAGAATCAAAGGAGCATGGCGCTCAGTTGAGCACTCTTCCCATGCATGTTAGCGACAGGATAGGAAAAGTTGTATTTTTTAAACCAATGTTAGCTAACTTGGAATTGCCTAAAATCATTGTAAAGAACTAGATCTGTGATTTGCCCTATGATGATCTTCATCCTTGCTCTGTTTGCCAATGACTGAAATGTAATCCATGCCCTAAGATGTGCTGTGTGAGTACTTCTCAGGATCTGAGGGCGCTTTATTGTAATCTGCTATACAACCTCTAAATGTATCATTATGTAAAATATGGGTTCATTTTTCTGTTAACATTTTTTTCCTCTCTGTCAGGCTTTGGGGAGAACCCGTTAACCTTCGAGAGCAACATGATGCCTTAGAATTTTTTAATTCTCTGGTTGACAGTTTAGATGAAGCTTTAAAGGCATTAGGTCACCCAACAATGTTAAGCAAAGTCTTAGGAGGTTCCTTTGCTGATCAAAAAATTTGCCAAGGATGTCCTCATAGGTGAGTTTCCAGATAAGTCACTTTGCTAAAATGTAGTTCCCCTAATACCAGTGCAAAAACGGATTCTGTCAGGCTTTGAAATATTCATCTTCCATCTTTTCAGGTACGAATGTGAAGAATCTTTTACAACCCTGAATGTAGATATTAGAAACCACCAAAACCTGCTTGACTCAATGGAACAATATGTCAAAGGAGACTTGCTGGAAGGGGCAAATGCCTATCACTGTGAAAAATGCAACAAAAAGGTAAGTTCTCTGCATAACGTACATAGCGGACCATTGAGGGAATCTGTCGGTGACCAGAAAGTTTCTCTGCATGGAAAACTTTTTCTGCTGCTCACTCTGCTCAATGGCAAGTCTTCCAGGGTCTGATTTCGAGCTGGGATCAAACGCTTCCATAATGTGTGTGTTCCCTAATGTGGCATACAGAAACATTAATTTATTTCATTAAAGGGTTATCATCTTGGACATTGGAGGCATATTGCTAGGGACCTCTGGGTCATGCACCTATACTTAGAATGGAGCCTGCAAAGTAACGGAGGGCGCACCGCGCATGCACGGCCTCCCACCATTCATTTCTGTGGGACTGCCGAAAATAGCGGAGCACTGGCCACTCAAGTTAATGGAGCGGTTGCCACACTTGCACGGTGTGCTTCCCAATCATTTCAATGGGACTTCCGAAAATAGCAGAGTGGCACAGTGAGTGCGGCCCCGCTATTTACAGCACTCCCATAGAAATGAGTGAAGGGTGGCCACACATGCACGGTGCACCCTCCGGCACTTTGCAGGCTTCATTCGAAGTACCTCTGGGACCCGCATCTATCAGACTGGGGGCATATCCTAATGATATGTCCACGATGGGTATATCCCTTTAATGTATTTGCTACATATGACACCAAACCGCTTTTGGTTCTTCATATTTTGTTCATGTTTAATTCTTTACAGTTGTCTCCAATCCAGTTTATTAGGGGCCTCTCTTAAAATGGTTTACCCACTAACAACCCTTATCCCTATTCATTGGATATGGTATAAATGACTTCTTATGGAGCAAAAAAATACATTAAATGATATTCTTTGTCCAGGGCAATGTAATCATGTAGTCCGAGAAGCATTTCTGCCAAAGGTAATTTGGAAATGTATCTCTAACGAATGTTCTTGTGTCTTCAGGTTGATACAGTGAAGCGCCTGCTAATAAAGAAGTTGCCTCCTGTTTTAGCCATCCAGCTGAAACGCTTTGACTACGATTGGGAAAGGGAATGTGCAATTAAATTCAATGACTATTTTGAGTTTCCCCGTGAACTAGATATGGAGCCATACACAGTGGCTGGTGTAGCAAAATTAGAGGGAGACGACGTAAACCCTGAAAATCAAGTCATTCCCAATGAACAAACTGAAAACGAGCCTGCTGGAAGCACCAAGTACAGGCTAGTAGGGGTGTTGGTTCACAGTGGGCAGGCCAGTGGAGGTCATTACTATTCTTACATCATCCAAAGAAATGGTGGAGATGGGGAGAAGAACCGCTGGTATAAGTTTGATGATGGCGATGTGACCGAATGCAAAATGGATGACGATGAGGAAATGAAAAACCAGTGCTTTGGGGGCGAGTACATGGGGGAAGTATTTGATCACATGATGAAAAGAATGTCGTACCGACGTCAGAAGAGGTGGTGGAACGCTTACATTCTTTTTTATGAACGCATGGACACTCTAGACAAGGACAATGAACTTATCAAATATATTAATGAACTAACAATCACCTCAAAACCCCATCAGATCAAGATGCCATCCGCTATTGAGCGCAGCGTACGCAAGCAAAATGTGCAGTTCATGCACAACCGAATGCAGTTCAGCTTAGAATATTTCCAGTTTATAAAGAAATTACTAACCTGTAACAGTGTCTACCTGAACCCTCCCCCAGGTAAGTTGTATTTCACCCTACAAAGATTTGTATTGCTTGTATAGTGTATTTGTTACACCTGAACAACACAAGTGTCTGATCAGCAGGGGTCTGACTGCTAGGGCCCCCACCCATCACTCTGCTCCTGTGGCACTGCCAGAGGTAGCAGAGTCCTACTGTTGGCTGTTTTCAGCAGGTCCATAGAGTTGAATGGAGCAGCAGGACATGCTGGATATGGGACCTCTTTTCTCCTAATTGCATTGGGGCCACAACTCTTAGATTCTGTCTGTAGATACTTAGGGGCACATTTTTTAAGACTGGCGTTTTACCCCTATACCTGGCGGTGGATCTGCATAACTGGCGCCGGCCTCTACATGACTTTGGAAGATCCTCCACCACTTATAAATGTAAGCCAGCTTCCTTGCTGCCTTACATTTAGACCATTTTCTACTCCTAAAACAGGCTTAGAAAATGGTAAATGAGACTGGCCTGCCAGCCTGTCCCCACCCTGCTCACGCCAGGTCTAAAAAAAAATGGGCAGGGAAGAAGTCGCAGATTGGGGCACAAAGGACCTTTGCACTGCAATCTGCGCCAGAAATACATCTTATTTAGTCGTATTTCTGTTTGATAAATGACCCCCTTAGCCCCTATCCTTTAAAGGGGTTGTATGTACATTTATTAGGCCATCATTATCTGATCAATGGGGGTCTGGCACCCCACCAATCGGTTGTTTGAAGGGGCTGCATGCTTTTGTTGAGCACCGCGGTCTCTTCCTAGGCTAGTGATGTCACCATACACTGGTCACATGGCCTAGGCACAATTCAGTCCCATTCAAGCGAATGGGGCTGAGCTGCGATACCAGACACATGCGCTATTCAGTGGATGGCGCTGTGATTGGTAAGCTGCAAGGAGGCCATGGCACTTACTTGAGCGCCGCAGCCTTTACAAACATCTGATCAGAACCCCAATGATCACATACTGACGACCTATTCTGATGAAATGTCATCATTATTAAACACTCAGAAAACCCCATTAAAGATGTCTTATCCAATAGAAATTATGTTCTGTCCCAGGCTACCCACATGGTGACTGTAAAGTTATTGTTTGCTGGTTCGTCCTGCAGTTACCAGATTCCCTTGATTTAAAAGATTTCTTATGTGCCAGCCGTTGGTAAGTGGGCTTCTTAGTGGACATGTGTAACTGCCACACGGGGATGAAGTCATTTGCAGCTTATATGCTGTGTGGCTGCTATGTCCTGTTATGGGTACATCTGTAGTGTTTGAATGCATTGTTCAAGCCTGAAGCCAGACTACTGCGGATCTGTTCTCAGAATACACAATCCCGTGTAAGGCAGCATGTTACAGCTTCAGGTCCATACTCCTAGTAGCAAAAAAATGTGCTTAATAGGAGTGATAAAAGAATAAAACAGACTTAGTCCACTGTATACCATTCTCTGCAGTGACTGACAGACTGCGTATACACACATATATAGTGTCACTGTCCTGAGGAAGCCGGGGGAATTTGCTCCTTGTGAATAAACCAAACTAACTAGGAGCCCTCTGTATACAGTCATCACTCCTATTAGCCAAAAGGCACAAGTTTTTCCTGCTATTTTTGCTTCTAGGGGTACAGACCTGTAGCTATAATATGTTGGCTTTAGGACTCTGTATACAGCTGACAGATATACTTTAAAGTGTAACTGTCATTCTTTTTTTTTTATTATTTGTGTAACGTGTAGGGGCAGTGATACTAAATGTTTTTGTAATATACTTTAATTACTGAAATCATACATTTCTATCAGAAAAATAGCTCTTAAGTTGCCCATTTTGAGCTTTAGCAACGCTCCTCTGTCTTCTGTTTACATAACTGGAGACTTGCTCAACACTGACTGTGTTATGAAAACAGAAGACAGAGGAGCGTTACTAAGGCTCAACATGGGCCACTTTACAGCCATTTTTCTAATAGAAATGTATGATTTCAGTAATTATAGTATATTACAAAAATGTTTAGCATCACTGCCCCTATAGATTACAAAAATAAAAAAAGAATGACAGTTACACTTTAAATTCAACAGGATAACTTTTTTCCTTGGATTGGCCAACTCTATAAAAGTAGATGAATTAATATAACGTTCTGTTCACCCCTGGGCTGTGGATTGGTTCTAAGATCGGTCTACAGTTTGGATGCTGTTAGCAGCCTAGGCAAGATGTCTGCTCCCATAATCGTAGATAAAATAGCATTAAAAAAAAAAAAATCTTGGTTCGTTATCTGGTTTTAATCTTTAAAAGTGTAAAGGTGACGCATTCCCATTAAATGATTCTTTTGCAGCTTTCATGTGTTCTTATGTGTGCAAAGTTTTTGTGACTTGTTTATTGTGTACATAAATTAGCATAAATTGTACATTTATATTTGTATATTTATAGGGCAAGAACATTTGATGCCTGAGCCAGAAGAAATAACCATGATTAGTATACAGCTTGCTGCTAAATTCTTGTTCACTTCAGGATTCCATACAAAGAAAGTCGTCCGTGGTCCTGCCAGTGACTGGTGAGACGGTGTCTGTTAACCTTGTGTAACTGCCAGATGAGGTACCGTGTACCTGAGCTAGCAAAATGTGGACAGTTTGATGCAAATTCATTTTCAGTGTTTTTGTAGAATTTTTCTATTAAGAAATTGCTTTTCAGTAGTCATATCACTGAGATAAGAACACAGGCTTGCTGCGCTATTCACAGAGCATGCCCACAACATTCTTCCATAGCGGTCAGTAGGTTTTCTTTTTCTGACTGAGGTTTCCTTTGGCCATTCGACTTCGGCAGCAGTTCAAGTAAGATGATGGACAGTAATGTAAAGAACCCATTAGAAACTAAATCTGGGCTGGTAAGATGTATAGATGGGTGATACAGTTCCTATAGCATAAGATATATTGTGATGTGATATGAGATGCTGTGTGCTGACTATGTTCACTGCTTCGTCTTAGGTATGATGCATTGTGCATCTTACTCCGCCATAGCAAGAATGTTCGCTACTGGTTTGCACATGGAGTTCTTTTCGCCTTTCCAAATCGCTTTTCAGAATATCTTTTGGAGTGCCCCAGTGCTGAAGTTAGAGGAGCTTTTGCAAAACTTGTAGTATTTATTGCACATTTTTCTTTGCAAGATGGACCCTGTTCTCTACCCTTTGCCTCACCTGGACCATCGAGTCAGGTATGTTTCCATTTTTCCTTTGAGCAGGGCCATTCACTTGCCAACACTGCGATGGGTTTATGGCTCGTCTCTACATTGTGGTTCACAATTCTGGGTCCTATCTATATTCATTTTACACTTTTCAGACTTATGATAATTTGAGCCTGAGCGATCAGTTGCTACGGGCAGTCTTGAACCTTCTGAGAAGAGAAGTGTCGGAGCATGGACGTCATTTACAGCAGTACTTCAACCTTTTCGTCATGTATGCTAATCTAGGTGAGAAAAAAAAAAAACCTCTGTGTTCAAATTTTATTAAGACAATCATTAAGAGTGAATTTTAACACCACGTTATTATTTTCAGGCATGCAAGAAAAGACCCAGCTCTTGAAACTCAATGTGCCTGCAACTTTTATGCTAGTAGCAATGGACGAAGGGCCAGGTCCTCCAATCAAATATCAGTATGCTGAATTGGGCAAATTGTACACTGTAGTGTCACAACTAATCCGGTGTTGCGATGTATCATCGCGTATGCAGTCTTCTATAAATGGTAATGCGCTACATTGAACTATAACTCTTGGTGAATGGGTCTCCTCTGTGGGGCTGTATAGAAGGATTTACCTGCAGTCCCCTGCCGCAGCTATGTATTGTTTTTAGCATAGGTTAGATTTGTTCAGTAATTATTGGTATTTATGACGTTGGTGTCTGTGCAAATAGGAACTAACGGTACAGTCACTCTGTCATTACACTTCTGTTGTCTCTGTACATGGTGAAGGGATTTTCTGGGTTCTAGATGTTGATCGCTGTCACAGAATAGGTCATCAATATCAGATTGGTGGAATCAGGCAATCTGCACCCCTACCGATCCACAGTTTTCAGCCGCACCAGACACAATACTTCATCCACTGTGTATTGGCCATACAGGTGTACTGCAACTCGGGTGCTGTTCACTTGAATGGCCTCTGCACGGTGGATGGAGTCTTCTGCTTCTGGCTCTGTCCACTGTATCGTTTCAGTGCCAGCAGCTGCCAAAAACAGTTGATCAGTGGGGGGTGTCAGATCTCCACGATCTGATATTGATGATCTTATCCTGAGGATAGTTCTCAATGTCTAGAAATTGGAGAACTCTCTTTAATGTTTGAATTAAAAAGTGACATTTTTAGGAGAGTTTTTCCAATTTGAATGTGACTGTTGACAGGTTAAAGAGGCCCCTTCACCACTCCTGACATGTCTGTTTTAATAGCTTCATGCATTCCCCATGTAATAACAATTCTGGAGCATCTATTCTTATGACTCTATTTTGTGCCATTTCTTTATTATTTGCACTAGAAGTTATGAATGAATTGCTATTAGCCTTCAGTAAGGGTACAGAGGGGAGGTAACCAGTTGGGGGAGTGTCCCTGCACAGCCTCATTCTATCCAATCAGTGCTGCCATGTTCAGACTGTGCAGGTACACACCCCCAACTGGCCACCTCCCCTCTGTTCCCTTACTGAAGGCTAATCGCAATTCATTCATAACTTCTAGCAGGAATAATAAAGGAATGGCACAACACAGAGTCATAAGAATAGATGCCCCAGAATTGTTATTACACGGGGAATGCATGAATCTATTAAAACAGGCATGTCAGGAGCAGTGAAAGGTCCTCTTTAATAATGCCCAAAAGCTCATTTCAAATTCTCCATTTTGTATTTTTCTTTTATTCTCAATGCCAGGTAACCCACCACTTCCCAACCCCTATGGAGATCCCAATTTATCGCAGCCTATAATGCCCCTGCAGCAGAATGTGGCCGAGTTGTTGTTTGTGAAAACCAGTTATGTAAAGAAAATAATTGAGGACTGCAGCAACTCTGAGGAGACCATCAAACTTCTACGATTTTGTTGCTGGGAGAATCCACAGTTCTCCTCTACAGTTCTCAGCGAATTGCTGTGGCAGGTGAGAAATGACTGGATGTATTTAAAATTATTTTACTAATGGGTTTTTACTTTTTATAATAGTCAATGGTGTCGCACTGCGACATACTGTGACATGTCAGTTGCAAAAAAATCTATCCAAGTTGGCAGTCAGAATCGGCAAATCCTGCTTGGAATAGAAAATGGCTGTTGAGCAGGTCAAAGCTGTAAGGGCACATCATGCCTTTGGCCTGTCAAATCGAGTCGGTGGCTATAACCCTCCACCAGTGGCTAGACCACACAGGCTAGGTCACTCTTATCACCACTGTCCCTTCAGCTTGTCTAATGTCTCACAGGAATTCACATTTCAAAGATTTTGGTGTTCTCGTCTATCAAACTTTTTTCAACCGCTTTGCTTGCTGGTTTGTGTCTCCTCTATCACATGGGTCATATTCTTTTTATTTTCTGTAGGTGGCATATTCTTACACCTATGAACTTAGACCCTACTTGGATTTGTTACTCCAGATCCTGTTGATTGAGGACTCTTGGCAGACCCATAGGTGAGTTGCCGATTAAAGGTTTAGGACCAAGTAAAATAATACAACTGTTTGGGGATTTTATTCACCCTTAACTTAATGCATACTTGTCTTATCCTTCTTTAGGATTCATAATGCACTTAAAGGAATACCAGATGACAGAGATGGTTTGTTTGACACCATCCAGCGCTCCAAGAACCACTATCAGAAGAGGGCTTATCAGTGCATAAAATGCATGGTGGCTCTCTTCAGCAACTGTTCTGTTGCGTACCAGATATTGCAGGTAAGGCTATGGAATATGAGCTGTGTTTTGTGCATTTAGCTATACGATATATGGGGAGGCTGTACAAGAGTTGCACTTTTTTGTTTAAAGCCTTATCTTATCTGCATGGATTCTGCACCAAAAACTGCAAGACTTGTTTGCAATGGGAAGCTCCCTGTGGCTGCTGTTTGTCCATGTCTGTGCCAGAAAAGAACATGTCCTTTCTTGGCCTAGTTTATAGGAGCCAGATGACCAAGATGCCTCTGGGAAACAGGAGTCCTCCCATCCTGAGGATGCTTTATTTTATCCTCGGTCACCTGGTTCTTAGTATTAGCCGGTGTATTTTATATTTCTGTTTTACTGCTGTTCTGTCATTGATATCCTACATCTTGGTGTTTAACCACCTAACTGTTCTGCCCGAGTCCAGCTCGGGCAGTGTAAAAAGTAGCTAACTGGAGGGGGGAGGGCTAGAAACATGCAATTGGTCTTGTCTGAAAGCTGACAGTCCAGACTTTAATACTGACAGCTAAAGTCCAAGCAACAGAGGAGAAATCAAGTTGGGAATAATTGCGAGTGAAACCTGTCTTTACTTTCATTTTCAGCTGCATTCACAGCATCCTGATTTCTATCAGTGATATCTTTCTCTGTCCTGAACATATTGCTGTCATTTTGGTATTGTCTGAAAGCTTTGAATGTCTTCTTTCAAACAAGATCAGTTGCATGTTTCTAGCTGCTACCATTCAGGAGGTAGTAGCATCTAAAGCAGCCCTCCCCCTTCCAGTTAGCTACTTTTCCCACTGCTGGAGCTCCACTCTGTCAAAACAGTTAGGGGGTTAATGCGGTTCAGTGAAACACCACAATAAGTCTAGGGCGACATGTTGTCAAAAAGTCGCTTCACATTTCTTATATTAGTCAATAGTGTCGCACTGCGGCTGGTGCGTTGCTTGCGACACCATTGACTATCATTACAAATATTTCGGGCAACCAGCCATAACCATGTTGTTAATTTACATCAAAGTGATATCCTCTGGTTCTGACAAGTGATTGTGGGGAAATCTGTGCTCCAGGACTCTAATTGGGTCAAAAATCATGAAATGCCAATCCGCTTTTTGAAGAGGCTGCGCCGCTCCTGCGAGTGCCACAGTTTACGAAGCACAGCGCTGTCCATTGTGTAGCGGCTCTGATTGGTATTACAGCTCAGCCGCATTCCCCTGAATGGCACCGAGCAGCGTCTAGGCCAGGCATGGCCAACCTGCGGCTCTCCAGATGTTGTAAAACTACAACTCCCACCATGCCTTGCTGTAGGCTAATAGCTGTAGGAAGTCTGGGCATGCTGGGAGTTGTAGTTTTGCAACAGCTGGAGAGCCTCAGGTTGGCCACCCCTGGTCTAGGCTATGTGACCAATGAACATGTCCTCGCTGGCCTAGGAAGAGGCTGCAGTGCTACAGTGGTCTTTTGAAACAGCTGGTTCGAAGAGTTGTTGAAGTAATAGTGCGATCGGCTCCTGATATGGCGATAAAATCTTCTTACATAAATGGGACTTACACATGTCATCAGACATATAATCTAAATGGTCCATGTAGTATTTCTCATCTCCTTATTGGTGATAACCAGGTGCCAAGTATAACTGCTCCCGTATAACCAGATTGGCTTTCATGCAGCATTGAGTTGATTTCAATTAACTGTTCTGCTGCCACATTACAGCTTAATTTTTGCAGTGTGTATTATAATCCTCTTTATTTTCCCTTTTCCAGAGTAATGGAGATTTAAAAAGAAAATGGACTTGGGCAGTGGAATGGTTGGGAGATGAATTGGAGCGCCGGCCTTACACTGGCAATCCTCAGTACACCTACAACAACTGGTCTCCACCAGTACAAAGCAATGAAACCTCCAATGGCTACTTTTTAGAGAGGTCACACAGTGCTAGGATGACTCTCGCTAAGGCCTGTGAGCTCTGCCCAGAAGAGGTAATGTCTGCTTATATAGTATGTTTAGAGATAATAGGGATCCTTTTTTGTGTTTTTGGTCCGTATGGAAGCAAATCCTCTTCATTGGGTATTTGTTGGGTAACCTAAACCTCATTCTCTATCATTCAACATGAACTTACCCTTCTTTGCCCTTTACCACGAGAGTCCACGTTTACGCACTCCTTGATGCTTCCGAGCATTTTAACAGTACTGAAAGTCTTTGAGATGGGCCCTACCAGTTACTAGAATGAAGAGGTCCTTTAGGTGATGAAATGATCTCAGAAGATTTAGAAAAGTGAAGCTTCATTTTAAGATAAAGCACACTATAGAAAAGCTCTTGATAATGAATTCTGGGAATGTCTTTTCATGAAATATTTTACAGAAATGTCTGACTGAACCAAGCAAAGCTTTGTATCACATAATACTCGTTTATATTGAGCGCTACTAACTCTACTAATTTTCTACTAATATTTGCCTCCTTGAGTTTGTATCTTTGGCTTGAAAGGAATCTAAAGAATGTGTAGGGTCCATTCAGACGTCCGTAAGTGTTTTGTGGTTCACAAATTATGGATTTACAAAACAGGATGTGCGGGCTGCACATGGCCGGCCCTATGATAGAAATGCCTAATCTTGTGCGTGATTGATGACAAGAATAGAACATGCTCTATCTTTTTTTTCGTGGGGCCGCGAAACAGAACTACGGATGCGGACAGCACACTTCCTTTGTGGCCCCATTGAAATGAATGGGTACGCACCTGTTCAGAAATTTGCGGAACGGATGCGGACCCAGAACTATGGGCGTGTGAATTGACCCTAAGGTAGACGCTTACTTTAGGAATTTCGGACCCCTGGACTTGTTCAGGCACACTTATTGTATGTTATTAAGTGTTCAGCTACATTTGATGTAGTCATCTTGCAGGAATGCATGAACAACCGTTCTGGTAATTCTGTTCTCGCATTACTATGACATTCGCTGCAACGAGAATATTTAGGCACATTAAAGGGGTTTTCCTTTTGTAAGGAAAGTTCATCAATATGTGATCGGTGGGGTTCCCACACCCAGCACCGCCACTGATCAGCTGTTTTGAAGAGGCTGTGACTTCCTCACCGCTAACCAAGCACAGTGCTGTTTATTGTATAGCGACTGTGCTTGGTATTGCAGCTTCACTTGAATGGGACCGAGCTGCGCCTCTGGCCTAGGAAGAGGTTGGAACACTGCGGTCTCTTCAAACAGCTGATAATAGAGGAAGTCACCAACCAATCAAATATTGATGACCTATCCTGAAGATGGGTCATTAATATTTTACTCCTGGAAAACCCTTCTAAAATATAATGTATATGTTACTGGCTTCAGAATAAGAGTCTAGGACTAAATAACACTGTGGATTCTTCTGGCAGTGAAATCTGTTGAATCTAAGTTGTTAAACTTATATATGTAAAATTCGACTCTTGCAAACTTTGTAGGAGCCAGATGACCAAGATGCTCCTGAGGAACATGAGTCCTCCCCTCCTGAAGATGCCCCATTGTACCCCCATTCACCTGGTTCTCAGTATCAGCAGGTATAAGATGCACTTCTATGTTATCTTTCTATTTTACTGCTCTTCTATCCCAGGTATAATACATCTTACTGATTTCATGTTATGATCCACTTAACCATGTGAATAATTTATATAAAGAGTGATGGTTCTCTACCATGTCCATGGGAAATCAGTGGCGCCATTGATTTCCCAAAGGACTGTGTAATAGCTGCTCCACATGAAACCAAAATATGGAGATGTATGGTTGGCTTGCTTTACATCAGTGTTGCATACAAGATTAT
The DNA here is from genome assembly GCA_900303285.1 of Rhinella marina. Classification (NCBI taxonomy): domain Eukaryota; kingdom Metazoa; phylum Chordata; class Amphibia; order Anura; family Bufonidae; genus Rhinella; species Rhinella marina. The sequence goes on from ONZH01003371.1 coordinate 155,042, forward strand.
TTGCTCATGGAGCAGTCATTGTGCCTCAGAGACCCTCCATAAAAAACAAGGAGAAATCACATGGAAGTACATAGAGGTTTTAGAAAAGAAACACTTCTGGAGAAATGTTCCCAGAACTGCTTCTATGTAGTCCACGCAGTTAGCGTCTCAGGGTAAGGATGACAATGATCGTACTATTTAAGTGGATAATAAAGATGGTGGTAAATACAAGGAGTCTGTTTTTTGCCCTTTAGTTAGTGCATGTGTCTGATGCTTTGGCATGAATGGTGAGATTCTGCTGTGATGTTAACAGCTGATTTACTATCCTTAACTCTTACTAAGGGCCTTCAAATTCTGAAGGTAGGACTCACCCATGTTTGCAGTGTTAATTTATTAACTGCCACATATTCTTAATTGTGCACTCATGAAGTATAGTTTGTGTATATATGTAGAAACCTCCTCAAAGAACATGTAGACATGTCATACAGAAAGCCTTTTATCATTGGGTAAAACATCTTCTGTTCTGTCTAATCCCCTCCTTGTCTTACATCACATGCCGGAAATCCACATCCCATGTGTTTGAATTGAGTTCTTACATCTTCATTCACATGGAGAAGAACATTTCTGCACTGGTATCTGCCATGGAAGTAAATGACATGTCACTCGGTTCAGTGGGTAAACATCAAGCAATGGGGCTTATTCCTTGTACGGATCCGCAGAAGTGCAAACTCTGGTACATCTGTGGCAGATACCCAAGTAATCTTCAGATTTCTACCTCTGAAAAGACATATCTGATTTTAATCCATCGTGTGCACATACCTTAATGGTGACTACTTTTAGATTTGTGCAGAAGGATTCAAATAATCTTTACACCACCAGACCTTAAAGGGGAGCTGTCACCCCTCCTGATATTTCTGTTTTAGTAACTACTTGCATTCCCCACATAATAACAATTCTGGAGCACGTATTCTTATGACTCTGTGCTAAAACTTTGGAAACCTTCCTGTGTCCCTGGTAACTGATTGTCAGTTCCAGATGTTCCCCCAGTCCTTGTTTGGTGGGGACAGAGGAAGGTTTCTGAAGGTACAGTAGGTGTTGCAGCCCAGCAGGTTGTGTGTGTGTGTATATATATATATATATATATATATATATATATATATATATATATATATATATATATATAACGTGTGTGTGTGTGTGTATAATGTAACATATAATCCTGTATCTGTAATGTCTTTCTAGAATAACCATTTGCATGGACAACCATATACCGGCCCAGCAGCACACCACATGAACAATCCACAGAGGACAGGCCAACGAGCACAAGAAGAATTTGAAGGCAGTGAAGAAGTCCCCCTAATTCAGACAAAAGATTAGTGAAACTCTTAGTCATTTTACTTAACTCCTCCGAGACTGTGCACCCAGGCCTTACAGTCCAACCTTCCTTTGTGTCTGGCTAATATTTAAAACTAGAAAAGAAAAAAAACTTCCTAATCAACCTGGAGTGGAGAGTCTATTCACTCTTATCTGCAGAAACTTGCTGTCAATATATAACCCGCCTGCAGTGGAAAGTGTATAGTGTTTTGTAATAAACGGCCTGATGCTAATGTGTAAATGGCAAAGGTGTACATAGTATATTAATGTTTGACTGTTAATTCTTAAGCAAGACCTTTTTTTTTTTTTTTTTTTTCCTTTCATATTTTTTTTCTTTGTTTTAATTTGGGGCTCGATTTACAAAAAAAATAAGAAAAAAAAAGGAAAACACAAAATCTCTGGGAAACAAAAAAACAAAACTTTAGTTTCTTGAACTATGTGCTCTGCGCAGCAAGAATTTTTTTCTGCCTTGAGGCAGTTGGATTCTGACGGCAAAACCTTTCCACGCCAACCACCGAAATAATTCAACATCTCGCCACCACGATGGTTTCACCCTGAGCAACTTTGATGGCTGGTAATCTTTTCATGTTTCTGGTTGATGTGGATAAGTGACAAGATTTGTTTCTAGAGTTTCTTCCATTGCCTTCTCCATACTCATAATAGTCTGAAGATTATTGCTGTAACATATAGCATGGCTTCACATCAGACTAGTGTAGCCAGACACAGGGGGTTCGGGAGGGGTAATGAGGACTATATGCCATGATCTACAAACAGTTGCACTCTTCAGGGCTTTTTTTTTTTGTTTGTTTTTTTTGTGTGTGTTTCTTAGACCTCGATGATAAAGTGAACAGAGAAATTAGAGGCAAATTGCACATGTGCCCATTTGTAATATTTGAGAATTGCCTGTGAATATGATACATGACACTTTTACGTTTCAATAATTAACACAGGATGGGATGGGGGAGATCAAATATGCAAATAATCGCTATGCCAGGACCCCTGACGCATAGTAGAGAAGGTATTTTGTGTGCTTGTTTTGTTCCTTTTTTTTTTTTTTTTTGGTAAAGCTGATTTAAGACACTTATCTGGCACTTTTCCCTTCTACTGCATCTCAATAAAGTGAAGGCCTGTGACATTCTATTACACTTCTGAATACCACTGCCTGGGTAAAAATTGGTGGTATTTGCTCAGTGTACAACGTTTCTACTTGAAATTAGTTTGTCTTGTAGTCCTAAATCGGTTCCGTGAGAAATATTTAACGTTAAGCAGGGACTGAACAGAAGAACTACTGGTTAGTCATACACATTTATGCGGGGTAGCGCGAGATCCAGCCTAAAATGTTTTACGAACTTCAAGCAAAGCAGTAAATACTGTATTTAAGAGAAAATTGGTAACTTGAATGTGTGTAATTTTTGAACCTGTCTAAAAAACCAAATACTCCCTGCAAAACAGATACAGCCCATCCTATAATATTTAAATATTTTGCTGTTTTATTTTATAGAAATTATTTTGCTGAATTCACAAATAGAATTTGATTTAAGAAGAAATCCTGTTGTGTGTTTTTTCCTTATTGCACAAACATAATTGGTATCAGAGTTCAATGCAGAATGTGATGATCCCGATATTTATTTATTTTTTTCAAAACCATCACCGCCCCGTCTAATAGGCAGTAGGTTTGTTTTATACATTTGCCAGTAGGGTTAGTGTATCACCTGTACATATATATGGAGTCTACACATAGCAATAAAATTTAATGGGCAAGGTGGGTGGTTATGTTAAGAGGAATTGTTGTTGTTTTTTTTTTTTTTATGGTATTTTTTTTTTTTCTGTATAAATATATCAAACTGTATCTCTTTGCCTTCTGCTTTTTCACCCAGGTGCTCCTCTGTACAGGTATTTTCCCATTACACGAATTTAGCGGACAAACACTTTTCAGAGGCTCTCTTGCAGACCTGTTTTGACCTCCCCACCCATTCAAATGGGGTGGCATACATGAAAACCGCACTCCTTATAGCTAGAAGGTGCTCCCAGAAGGACTCTTCTTCAGACCATACACCATGTAGAAAAATTCACGGCACATTACTTTCACCAGTTTCAGACTAGCGCATTTAGTCCAGTAAACACACTGTGTGAAGGAGCAGTATTTCCCGGACTGAACACTGTTCCTCTGATGTAAACGATTTAGGATGCTGTTCATTTTCATCTGAAGTGATCTTTACTGTAATGTATTTATAAGCATTACAGTCCACAGACTTGCAGTCGCATTATGCTTATACTATTAATGTTCACTTCAGGGGAGTCGTGTTCAATCCGGGAAATACTGCTCCGCAGTGGGTTCTCCAGACTGAAACTGGCCTCCCAATCCAAAATGGCTGAGATGTTATGTGTTCAGACCATATGAAATGATCCGTTCAACAGTATCGAACAAATTCAGTCCTTTGCAACGTAACGACAAAGATATTTTCAGATTGTGTTATCCAATGTTTCCATCCGATTCAAGGATCCTTTCATGATCCGTCACCTGCCCATTTCTCCTCTTTGCCTTACACCAGATTCAGCTTGAGAGAGGTCTTTAATTGGACCGAAACGTGCATAACCCTATCTAGAAGGGGATTGAACGCTTTTTCGTTTTTTTGTTGCCTGGATCATTTGATATGGTCTGAAAACATAAAACCTTCCCTATTTTGCTTTGTAAGAAGCGTGCCGTAACTTTTCTACATGATGCATGAAAATGGGTCCATGGGAATCTGCTAAATGTGTGCAGTACCCTTTTCCCCAGGTGCTCTTATTTATCATGTACTAGAGAATTGTGAAGCAAATATATGGGGTTAAGGATATAAATACAAATATATGGGGACTTGACTTTACTGTCAAAAGTTGCCTCGGCACATGTTCTCCATTATATTTTGTATGCAGGCGGTGCAGAAATCATTACAGTTAGTTTGGTGCTGGTATATCTGATATGTCCTAAATCTTCACAAAATATTGTTCTGGGTTTATCCTGTAGACTTAGATTATCATATGTATTTTTGTATTATGATGTTCGTGTTATTCAAAGCCTCAATGCATTTCCCCGTTGTGTTCATGATGGCGCTGTCACACTGCTGCTACGATACACACAATACATGGGATCTTCATGGTTTCTGAAAGCTTTACATGTACAGTAGAAAGACGTATCTGAATGCTTGTCGTGCATTTAGAAATATTACACATCAACATTATATTTAACAGAGCTATATTCTGTCCATCAACAAAGTGGGTTTCTCCGTTAAATAAAAAAAAAACAAAAAACTACAAAACGGTCCATCGTAAGAACTGTTGTGTTGCTAAAATAAAATAAAAAGGAATTTGCTTTTGTTATATTTGGAGCAGTGCTTGATAAATGTATTTTTTTGCAGTCCATTTTGATGAGTTATCTATTGGAAAACTGCTTTGGTATCTAGACCCTGGTTACAGCCAGCTTACAATCAAAGGACATCTGTGCATTTGTACCTATGACACTGGCTGACCTGGCAGCTGAAGGCATCTGTGGTGGTTGTTGAGAAAAATGAAAATTTAATGTATGTAAATGAACATCTAGGAGCAATGGGTGCGTTGCCGTTATTACTCCTAGAGGCAGTGCTTTCTCTGCAACCGCTGCGCACTCTGCACCCTATAGGAGTAATGGTAACGCCCCCGTTGCTCCTAGAGGCTCATTTGAATATATTAAAACATTTTTCTCAGCAATGCAGACACATATGAACATGGGACCAACATACATGCCTTCAGCTGCAAAGTGCACATGTAACAGGTCAGCCAGTGTCATAGGGACAAATCTGCTGACGGATGTCCTTTAACGATACTAATCGCAACCAATTAAAGGGAACTCGTTCTGTTAATATGCATTCCAATATGAAGGCAGCTACTTATAGAACAGGAAGAGTTGAGAAGTCTTTTTTTTTTTTTTTTTTTTTTTTTTTTTTTTAAAGCAAAATACAGCCAGATAGTGGTTTTTTTTTTTTTTGGTCAGTTAAAAATTATACATCCTACAAGTAGAGCCTTTTTTTTTTTTTTTTTTTTTTTTTTTTTTTTTAAATCACCGCATGCTGAGTGGCTTTTTTTCTGATGTTTTATTATAGACTTCTCTATAGGTAAAAGTCTTAAAGGCCACTCCAGAAACGGTTTTAAAAAAATGCATGAATTTTGTTTTGCCTACAAAGATCACACCCTGAATCTTGTATTTAATTGAGTCCAATGGGCAGTCCTTTTAAGAGATGGCCAGATGCATATGTCTTGCATCTTTCATGCTTTTAATCAGCTATTTTGCTTCATGGAAGCAAGTTGATCAGTATTTTAACATTCAAGGCCTCATGCATGCAACCGATTCCATTTTTTTTCGACCACAAATTGCAGATCCGCAAAACACGAATATCGGCTGTGTGCATACCGCATTTTCCCCTTCCACAGGCTCCACACAGAATAGGACGTTGTTGTTGTGTTTTTTTTTTTTTTTCTGTTTTTTTTCAGTGCGACTGAACATATTTGTTTAGAGAGTAAGCAGTTATACAATTTTCTAATGTATATGGATTTAAAATTTATTATACAGACAATAGCGTCTCTAAAGAAAAAAAAAAGTCCTGTAATATTCATCCATAGGAGATCTGAATAGGGCTAAAGATGGCGTTAGTCATGTGACTCTTGGCATTCAGTTAACTGTCCAGATATCTTAGGGTAATATCTGTTTGAGATGCAGAACATATAAATACAGCATTACTGTCTCCAGCATTTCATGTCAGTGTCTGTAAAAAAAGATTTCACCTAGAGACCAGCAGCCATTTTACACATACAGCAAAGTACTTGTAATTGCTAGAGATGAGCGAAGTGAGCTTCGGAAGCTACATCCGAAGCCGCTTCGCTAAAAAATTCATTATAATACTGTACGGAGACTAATCTCTGTATTACAAGGGTTTTCTGAGATTTTTATACTTATTGTCACCTGGGACCCCTGCCAGCTGTTTGAGCTCTGGCACTCCAGCTGTGGTAAAACTACAACTCCCAAGATGCACACTTGCTTGGCTGTACTCCGAACTCCACAGAAATGAATGGAGTTTTCTGTAGTTTCACCACAGCTGGAGTGCTGGAGGTTAGCCATCACTGGCCTAGACCTTGTGAAGTCACATTCATCATTCACATGGTCTAGGCGTAGTTCAGCCCCATTGAAGTGAATGGGGCTGAGCTGTGATACCAACCACAGCCGCTGTACAATGTATGGCACTGTGCTTGGTGAGCTGAGAGAAGGCAGCGGCAGTACTTCTCAAACAGCTGTTCGGTGGGGGTCCCGGGTGTCTGACCCACTCAGATCCTGATGACCTATTCAGAGGATAGGTCAACAGTATAAAAATCTCAGAAAACCCATTTAAAATCCATGCAGAATTTCATTGCGGATTTCATCCTCAAAAAATCTGCAGCATCTCTTAGTAGATTATCCCTATTTTTCTTCTAGCTGATATAGAAAAAAGACAATGTGTGATTTAAATAATGTTTTGCACAACTCGGTATGTAACAATTTTGCATGAAAAGAAACCTTGAATACTTCAGTAAGCTTTGATTATATGTATGAAATCAAAGGTAAGTCCTGATTTACAATGACTTGGGGAGCTCTGGTAAATTAGTGATAATTTTATCTAAGTAGTTTATACATTCTTTTTATTTTCAAATATTTAGCATACTTCTTTAGAAGTATCTCTAAAGAGTGAAATGGCAACAGTATTAAAGAATTAAAAATATTTTAGGCTACATTCACACGAACGTATCCGTTTTGCGGTATGCAAACCGTAGGTCCACAAAATACATAGATGCCTTCCCTGTGCAGTCTGCATTTTTCTCAGTCCCATTAATAGAAATGGCTTTTGGTCCACAAATGGACAAGAATAGGTTCGATCATGTGTTGTCTTTTTTTTTTTTTTTTTTTTTTTGCAGACCCATAGAAATGAATAGGTCCGTGTGTGATTCTCAAAAAATGTGGATCCAAAATAGTTACGTGCATGAGGGCTTAACCAAAGGAAAAAAAGTAACTAAAGAATTGATTCAAATGGGTTTTCCAGGAGTTTCTTAGAATTTGATTTAAACTATGGTATACTAATTTATAGGTATTTAAAATAATAATCTTTATATTCTGTTTTTGTGTTCCAACAGCACGTCCCATGATTGCTTCAGTACAGTTGAGCTGCACTCAAAACCACATAGGAAAAACTGCAATGTGGTTTTGCTTGTAGTCTGTAGTAACAGTTTACAGTACAAACCAGGTTTGTACTGGATATTATTTTATAAAAGTCAATTGTCCTGAGGGTTTTACTCACCGCTTTCGGTCTTTACAATGCAAATACAAAATAGGTAGCAACTACCCCCAAACTAAAGCGACATGGTAAACTGTACATTGTATGGTGTGGAATAGATATAAATGAAATAGGCCTGCACCAATCAATCAAAATAAACAATGACTCAAAGTCCAAATGCCAAAAAAATCCTAATCAACCTTTATTAGGAGAACTTAAACATTTTAAAACCAAGTTAAAAATAAGTGAGGGCACAAATGAGGACAGCATCCAAACAACCTCTATCTGTATAATGTGAATGTGTTCAATTCCCAATCATACTGATATGGTGAATACTCTGTCAGGGGTAGGCAACCTCTGGCACTCCAGCTGTTGTGAAACTACAACTCCCAGTATGTATACTTGCTCTGCTCTTCTAAGAACTCTCATAGAAATAAATGGAGCATGCTGGGAACTGTAGTTTCACAACAGCTGGAGTGCCGAAGGTTGCTGATCCCTGCTCTATATTGATATCTATCTACTGATGCCCACTCACTTTATAAAGTTTCAAAAAAGTGCAATGTGCAGATACATCATCAACAAATAAAGAAATCTCAAAGTTGGCAACATCAGATTACTGTATTTTGCCCTATAAGATGCACCTAGGTTTTAGAGGAGGAAAATAAGAAAAAAATATATCAGACTTGGCTCAGCTCTTCAATGCAAACCAGATCCCCAGTGTTAGGCCTCATGTACACGAACGTATTTTGTTTCCGTGTCCGTTACGTTTTTTTGGGGGGATAGGATACGGACCCATTCATTTCAATGGGTCAGCAAAAAATGCTGACAGCATGCTGTGTGCTGTCCGCATCAGTATGTCCGTTCCGTAGCCCCGCAAAAAAAAAAAAATAGAACGTGTCCTATTCTTCTCCGTTTTGCAGACAAAGATAGGCATTGTTACAATGGATCTGCAAAAAAAAAAAGGAAACACGGAAGCTATACGGAACACCATCTGTTTATACGGTTGTGTGCATGTAGCCTTACACTGTAGCTCAGACCCCAGTGTTAGGCCCCTTGCAGACTAGCGTGACACACGCATGCCTCCTGCATCGCGGGCTGTATCCTGAACTCCCGGCACTGAACTGGGTCACATAGCATTATACTGATGCTATGATTTATGATGCTATGTAACCCTTGTATTGGATAACACTAACAGGATTATGTCAATGTTAACCCTTACAGTTCTGGAATGTGTTGGATATCATAAATCAGTATAACGCTATGCGATCCTGTTCTGTCTCGGGAGATGTGCGTGTGTCACGCTCGTTTGCAAGTTTGCAAATCAGTTTGCAAAATCGGATCTGATTTTTAAAAAATAAATCAACTCGCCTCTCCTGTCTAGAGGAAAATAATAAAAAAATATTTATCTAACCTCGGATCAAAGCCCCCTATGTTAATCGGACCTCTCAGATCCAAAAAAAAAAAAAACCCTCCTCCTGTTCCAGACACTAACAATCCTGAGATCCAGCGCTCCTCCTGCCACACCTACATCCTCACAGTGTGTGCTGGTTACAGCACATTGTTTGGTGCCTGCAGGAGAAAACCAGGAAGCAGCGAGTACAGAGCCAGCATCTGGAGCGATGTATTCACCACTCCCCGACCCGACTGTACTAACAAGCACTTCAGTAATGGAAGCGCTAATTAGAATTCACCCCACTTTGGTGGGGGAAAAAAAGCACTCCTAGGGCGAAAAATATGGTATGGACGTAGAATCCACATGAAAGAAATGTCAGGAGCCAACACCTAAATCTGAACAGAGTTCTAACCCATTCTCAAAGTTGATGGGAGCCCAAGATGGTGCCCACCTTGACACTCCTTACAGCAATGTCATGTGGGCAGCAGCTCGAGAAGTTCATGCATATCACTTATGCGTTATGTCAAATGCACATATCTTCACAAATCAAAACTGAAGTTAGCAAAAGTGTCATTCAAATGCTTGTAAACACATGTTAAGTGGAGGGGTAGTTTTTTTGCAGGTCTTGCTGCTTTTTTTTTTTTTTCTTCCTTTGTTCTGCAGGCTTCTGCCTGCTGCAGGCTGGGTCATCATCGTGTTTCCACTTTAGTTGCACCCCCTGCGGGCGCGTACTTTGAGTACCTCGACGGTCACCCAGTCCCCCATTATTGCATCCGCAGTGGCATGCCGGCAATCCCACGTAAGTGCGAGTTTGCTGAAGGGGTGACCCTGCGGCGCCTGAAGACGTCGGATGGTAAGTATGATCTTCCCTATCCATGGGGTTCCCCAGGTTAGCCCCCAAGGGTCTTCACTCCTATCCAGGGGGGTGGTTTTCCCTATCTTGGGGGTCCCTCTGGGGCCCAGCGATCCCCCTTCAGCATCCCCCCTCCAAGGCCTCACAGCGCTTTATCCTTATGGGGGTGCCTCCCCACCCCCTATTCTCAGGGTCTGTTCCCTCTGGGCTTCTCTTCCCTCCTTTTGGCCCTCCCCACTAATTTAGTCCCCGGCTTTGGCCGGGACTAGGCCGCATGTTTCCTCGGGCCGCCCCCCCTCACTCTCCCCCACTTGAGCGTCGCTTACCCTCCGGAGGCTCCCCCATCAGTTTTTCATCCTCCGGCAGGCCCCCATTTTCCCGTGGGGCCTACCCGCCGACAGCGCACCTTTTTCGGCCACTTCTCTAATAGAGGCCCTGGCTTTTGCCTCGACTAGGCCGCATCCTCTCCCGCCCTTTCCTGGCTTCCTGGGCTTTTTTTCTTGGCCCCTCTCCGCTTCTGGGGAGGGGTCTCCTTTTATGCCAGGAAGTTCGGCTTTTGCCTGGTGGGTGGGATTTTCCCACACTGTCCTTCTCCAGGGCCTCCATCTTGCCAGCATTCACTGAAGATCTCTGGCATCTCCTGCAAGCTTCCTGCATGGTTCGGTGGCTGCTGCAGCACCTCTTTAGAGTCATAGCACCTGGGGTCCGGTAGGGCAGCCCTTGGCTGGCAATCTTTTTGCTTTTCTGGCCTCCTCCATGTCCTCTTCCTGAGAAGACTACCACCCCCAGCCTTCCCTTGCGGTCGCCACGTACTTAGCGTGCGCAGTGGCTTTAGAGGGTTGCCATGCGGTTAGCCTGATCCTGTTTGGGCAGAGTGCCTTGTCCCCAGGCCCCCTCATGGCTTTCTGCCCTGCCACCCTTCTGCGTAGGTCCCTCCTGAATGGGCCCCTTACCTGTCCCAGGCCATAGGGAACCTAGCCCTACCCTCCCAATCCATGGTGGAGTCATTGGACCGCTTGCCTGCCCAAATGGCCGCCACCTCAGCCTCCCCAGGCATTCCCTTGCTGACTAGGTACGCTCCTGCCCAAACTCCAGGTCCCGCAAATGTCCTCGGGTTGCCTCGGCTAGGTCCCTCTTCTCTCTGGTGTCCTCGGGTCCCTCCCAGGACAGGTCAGCGGCTGGCGATGCACTTCCTGCCGTCTCAGGGGACACCTCTGACTCAGATTCTGATCTGAGCAGAGCATAATCCTGTCTGTGGCCATGCACGACCTTTTCAGGATACGGCCTAGGGCCTCCCCTGTTAGGGCTTGCACCTCCTGGTTTCCTGCAGAATTGACTGGCTTGAAGAAATTGTCTCAGGTTCATGTTGCATTATCGGGGGACCTCTCGGCACCGTCTCTGTCTTGGAGCAGAGCACTGGGCTGTCTTACACCTTAGAGAAGTTCTCTGGGTGATAAGAGACAAATGTCCACTGAAGGACCTCTCCTCTCCGGGGTTGGTACCCCCTTTAGTAGGTTCTTCGGTTGGGTCTCCTCTGGTTGCAAAGGTACTTCCCATCACAAGGGTAAGCCAGTTTGCTGACTCCAGTGTGTGGTGTTGCCCTCGCCAGGCCATTAGTACACCGGCACACCTATGGTGCCCCTGGTATGTTCGCCTTCCCCTTCTCAGGGGCAGGTTTTCATTCCACAACCAAATGATGTATCAGGAAGATCTTCCTGGTCGTAAGGTACCCATTCTCAGGCAGAGTACTCAGCAGGGGCTGTATTCTATGCACATTTCTAGTCCTAGAGTGGTTCAGTTAACCCTACCAATCCCTTATCAGGCGGAGTACCTGTCCTTTCTCCAGTCAACATCCTGCTCCTAGTGTGCACCACGTATCCATATTACTCCCTCATCTGATGGAGTATTCGCACCATCTTCAAACCCTGTGCCCTGGTCGTGCAAACTGTGCCATCTAAACTGTGGCAATGCTCTTCTCATTTTTACTGTGTGCTGAGTAACAGGTCCGCTCCCTCCTGATTGTACCGTCACCAAATGCGGTATTCATCGCTCCTTCCTGGTCCCAGTATGCATCTGGAACCCATGCTGTTCCCCTCCAGTAGCGCTTGTACATCTCGGGGTGCTGTATCTGACGAACTATCCCGATTGCAGTTGTACCTGGTGACCATTAGTCCCCCCTTCTTGGGTGGAGTAGTTGTACCATTGTTAGATCCGGTATGGTGGGCCTGATCTGCTCAGCCCTACTAGACCGCAGGCACCCTGTATTGTGATTATACCATTTTGGGGTAATGTATCTGTAGCCTCCCGCAGTTCTGCCTTGTTCCTTTACATTATGGGAATTCTGTATGCTAGTGCTGGTGGCCTTGTCTGCCAGCCTGTGCGGTATTCCTGCACCAGGCCCTCTCTTTTGGGGGTGTAATCGGTTATGTGCTAAACACTGTCACACCTATCTTGTGCACCAGGCCATTTAATTAACCCCCTTGTTTAGTGGTGTTTTCTATATATATTGGTGTCTCCAGGTATATCTAGACACCGCCTGTCGCTCCTATCGGAGTGCATCAAGCCTTCTCATGGCCCCTATACTGGGCATGGTTTTTACTTGTTGCACGATGCGTTATCTAACAAGGGCCCTGGGCCCTGATAGGCACCAGTCAGCCACACTTCCTCTGCCTTGGGCTGGTTGTCGGTTCTTATTTTGGTGTGTTTCTTGATAACCCTATGATGTACTGCTGTATTCCGCATGGTCACATTACCCCATTTGATGATGGGGTACCCGCACTGTTGTTGCTATATTCTGCCTTGTTTTCACAGAGTTACAGGCTCCAGTCCTGGATCATCACTGGATTTTCTATGCACAGGGATATACTGCTTTGTGAGCAGCGGCTGCTACTGCATTGCTCAGGTCATCTCGGGACGTACTCTCTGACATGGCCGTGTCAGGGCTGGTGAGCACCAAACACCTGCTTAGGTGGGGTGAGTTTTCCACTGCTGGCCCCTATATCGGACGTAGTCCCTCAGTTTTTTTCCACGCTCCGGGCATCCTCTGTATGCCCTTCAGTTTTCAGAGTAGTTTTTCTACTGCCAGATGCTTCGTTTTATTGGCCTTGCCGTTCTTGTATGCTCCTACCAATCCTTTTTTCTCTCTTGGGGGTTTCAATGTTCTCTGCCGATGCTGGGTTCTACATGTCGGTGTAGCCTCCTCCAGCTTCTACTGGTGAATCCCACATCCTTTTCTGCTTTATGGGTGTCTGCAATTCTTTGACAACAGTCAGGGTGCTGTACTTGTCCCTTCTGGGGCAGTGTATACAGTATGTCAGTCATTACGCTTGGCATGGTGAGTTAACCATGGCTGACTGTTTTTCCCTATGCTTGCTTTGTTCAATTTTTATTTGCTGGAAAAATTCTCCGGATGTGGTCCACTCCGGTGGGCCCCTCTTGGGCCTCTGACTGAGTTATCTAGCTTGGCGTCCCTGCTCCTAGGTTCCTAGATCCATCTAGCTGGCCGGCTTCCTCTGGAGCAGTTCCCATGGCATCGCTGTATACTCTGGATGACAGCTATTTCTTTGGGCCCGGTTTGGTTCCTTTCGTTCCTGGACCCCATGGGTTGGTTTTCCTCTGACCCACTTTCTATGCTGGTGCTGCTCCTCAGTTTTGGGTCCCAGTTCCTGGGATCTTGTTGCTCTAGATGGCAAGTTTCCTTCACATTGCCCTTTAGTAGAATGGCACTTTTTCACCATATGAGGGCTCTTCCTCCTTAGGCTGTTCAGAGTCCTCTCTTCTCTACTCCAATGTCCCTCAGACAAGTTTGTCTCCACTCATATTTCCAGGGCCTGTGACTGGTCGTTTTGTTTCCTGGGCCTCCATGTGGTCAGGGTTCTTCTGGCCTTAATTTTAATAATGAATTATTTTCCTTGTTTTCCTGGGGCTTGATTCTCACCCCCTGTTTCTGGGAAGCATATCCTTCCATGCCCTTGTCCTGGCCATTGCCCAGTACTCCCTTCTCCCCAAGGGGATGACTGCATTCCTGGGCAGGATGGTGTCCTTCCTCCTCCTTTTCTGGGGTCTTTTTCTTCCCTCACCTGTTTCTAGGGGAAGGAGGTCTCTCTCTCTCTCCCTCTCCCTCTCCCTCTCCCTCTCCCTCTCCCTCTCCCTCGGGACGGTTGCTATTCCTTCTCTCGGTGCGTTCAACCACCAGTTTAATTTCTACCCTGTCATCTGCTCCTGGCCTTCACATGGTGTTTGGCTGGGCATGTCTTTGGTCTCAGACCATTCAGTGTGGTCTCCCTACCTGTCAGGTTCCTTAGCCTTCTCTCAGGAACTTTTTACTTGGGTCAGGACTCCTGTCTTTTTCCCAGACATTTTTTCCCTGTGAGGTTCTCTCGCTGGCTTCCTGGATCCATTGTATTTTCTTGTTGGATCTGTCCTCTTATGGATCCCCCTTCTGGGGCATCTTTCTCTATACAGTTTGGCTGGGTCCCTTCCAGGAGACGCCTTCCAATGGTGATGCGCTCCTGTTTCATTAATTGGGAGCCCGGGTTCTTCCAGTTCCTTCCTCTGGCTCTCCAGTGTGCACTTGTTCACCTCTCTGTTCTGGCGCAAGACATCTTGCCCTGTTCCATTTCCTCTGGATTTTCCATTTTCCCAGCCTTTGGTGGAGCCGGGTATTTCGCCTTGCTCTTTGATTGCTTCTGGTATTTTCTCCAAGGCACTTGTCCTTGGGATCCTGGCAGTCTTCCACATGTTTTTCTTGGGACTTTTCCTGGTTCTGGAGCCTTCCGGACCATTTCCCGGGTTTTTCCCAGTTCATGCTGTAGCCTTCCTGGTTCTGTTGGGTCACATGATTCTCCCGAACCTGAGCCTCCAACTGTTGGCATGAATGTTCAACTTGTAGGAAAACAGGCCGAACTGGATGGACAGATGTCTTTTTTCGGCCTTATAAACTATGTTACTATGTTACTATGTTCTCTTCCCACCCTCGGGGACTGCTTTGGGACGTCCCATGGTGCTCTGCCCCCAATGCCATTAACGAGAAAATTGGAGTTTTGTACTTACCGTAAAATCCCTTTCTCGTTCAATGCATTGGGGGCCACAGATCCCACCCTCTATTTTTTTTTTTTTCCTTTTTTTCTTTCTCGCTCCGTCTCCGGGCTGTTCTCTTTTTCTCTCCCGGTTCCGGACTTATTGGTTTCTTGCTTTTGTTCTCTCTCCTACTGCTTTTGGTACAAACTGATTAGCCTAGTGGCTGAGGAGAGGGTATAGCCCACCTAGGCGGAGCCAACACTTTTCTTTTTCAAGTGGCAGCTG
Source organism: Rhinella marina (assembly GCA_900303285.1). Taxonomy (NCBI): domain Eukaryota; kingdom Metazoa; phylum Chordata; class Amphibia; order Anura; family Bufonidae; genus Rhinella; species Rhinella marina. The sequence continues at coordinate 170,259 of ONZH01003371.1, forward strand.
GGCGTATACCCATGGTGCTGTGTCCCCCAATGCATTGAACAAGAGAGGGATTTTACGGTAAGTACAAAAATCCAATTTTTATACCTGAGCACCACTTGCATGACCAGGCATCTAAATGCAAAGCACAAGCTGCAGTGGAGTAGACACCTGAAAGATCTGAGGCATCTCCAGCTCCTTCTGCTGTGGTGCTTGGCTGCTTCCTCCCCCTCTGGAGGGACAGGCCCACCTGGCACCCTGCAACGATAGAATGTGACAGCAACACCACCACTGCAGTGTCCCATGGAAGCCTTCAGCTGTCTATCCCCCAAACACTGGAGAGAAAGAGAAATTATCCCCCTACCCATCTGAGAGCCCTGGCCTTTATCTCCACCAGACAGAATGGCAACATTTCAGAGTTTTAAAAACTTAATGATGGTGGCTGTCCCACATTATGTGATTCCCAGACAAAATCCAGCGTGCACTGCTCAACGTCATCAGTGGCAAGGTCCACATAAGCAAGGGCAGGGACATTATATCTCCCTAACTGCTCACTGGGTAAATGTAGTGGCGGCTGGACCTGAGGGGGTAAGCGGTTTGGTGCATCTCCTACCGCCACCGAGAATTGCTAGATGTTTCTCGGTGCCTGCTTTTGCCTCCACCTCGACCACCTTCTCATCCAGTCACCTGCACCACCAACTTCAGCACAGCCAGGGTAAACGACAGCAGGCTATTCTAAAACTCCACTGTTTGTGGAAACAAAAAAAAAAAAAAACCACACAGTGCAGGAGCTGTGGACGGGCATGGAAAAACAGACTGATGAGTGGTTGGTGCTGCTGAGCCTCAAGCCCGGCCTGGTGGTGTGTGATAACGGGTAATTTCTTTTAGCAACTCTGAGCCTAGCTGTTTTGACGCACATCCCTTGCCTGGCATATGTGCTGAATTTGGTGGTGTAGAGTTTCCTGAAAAATTAAGCCGAATTTCCTGAGAAATTAATCTGTGCGCGCTTTCGGCGTTCTCACCCTGCTGCTACTTGCCTGTCTGCGCTGCAGCTTAAAGGCTATGTACACCTTTGGGGGCTTTTTTTTTTATTGCATTATACTTATTTTGATGTAAAAATTACTTTTTCAATTGGTATTTATTAACAATATGGAATCCTTTTTTGTGTACAGAGCAGATTTTTCCCAATTCTGTCATCTGGGGAGCAGAGCTTATCTCTTCTCTCTCACATCATAAGCACTCATTAAAGCTCAATCCTTACCTTACTGATAAGAATGTGGCGTAAATAAGTGTTTATGACCTCTCAGTTGTTTACAGATCAGGGTAATTAGATGAATGGCACAAAATGAAAGTACCAGTCACCCAGCTAGACAAACAGTTAATCCTTTGTGACTGAACAGCTCAATATTTTTAATAAAGACCAATGGAAAATGTTTTTTACCCAAAAATGTTAAATGCAATCATAAAAAAAAATTGACTCCAAAGGTGTACATAGCCTTTAACTTCTGCCTTCCTGCTCACCGTCTCATGCTACGTTCTCACAAGGTGGAACTCCACCTTGCACATGCTGGAGAAACTGCGAGCAGCTGCAAGCGATTGTGGATTTTCAGCTGCAGCACACATGGGTGAGTTACTCTGCAGCACCACTTCACCACAGAGTGGGCCTCTGTGGGACGTGTGTGCCATGTTGCGCTGGTTCGAGTACTTCACCAACATGGCCAGCACTTATGACACTATAATCAGCGTTACTATCCCACTTCTATGCCTGCTTGAAAAAAACTCTTCAGACAATGATGGATGAGGATGTGTCACAGGAGGAGAAGGAACAGGGACCATTCCTACGGTTATCAAGCTGTCTACGTTTCTCAGAGGGTAGGTTCCTGCACCAGAAGAGGTCAGGGCACAGTTTTGGAGGATGAGGAGGAGGAACTGTATTCACAGCAGGGTGGCACCCAAATCGGCATATGGGCATCAATGAACTGTGGCTGGGGAGATACAGAGGACATAGACAATATACCTCCCACTGAGGACAGCTTGTCGTTGCCTCTGGGCAGCCTGGCACATATGAGTTGCCCTGATTGTTACCAGTGCTGATTACTGAGTGGCTACCCTGCTGGATCCTTGCTACAAGGACAACATGCTGACCTTACTTCCTCCACTGGAGTGTGATCAGAAGATGCGTGAATACAAGCGCACGCTGGTAGACGTGCTACTGACAGCGTTCCCACCTGAAAAGGGGCTAAGTGGAAGCACGAAGAGGAGAAGGAGGAAGTCTCCAATGTAGCTAAGCCACCTCAGAAAGGAGGGTTAGCATGGGCAAAATGTGGAAAAGCTTCATCAGCACACCACCACATTCAGTACCACCATCTGATATGGACTGTCTTAGCAGGATGCAGTGTTTCAGCAATGTGGTGGAAGAATACGTATGGAGATGTCTGTACATACTGACTGATGGGTCTGCCCCATTTAACTCTGTGTATTGTCTGAGTGAGTGTTTAGCAGAGCAAAGGATGTGGTCACAGACAGACGCATCCACCTGTCCATAGCCGAAGTGGATTTAAAATGAACCAGGCAAGGATCCCATAGGACTTGTCCATACCTTGGACTGCACCCAGCCATTGTTATACTCCAGCACAGTTTGTTCTGTTTGCCATTTCCCAATGTTTTGGGGCCTCCCCAAATCGAAAAAAATAAATAAAAAATGTAATGAAAAACAAAACACAAAAACTGTTAGGTACCTCCTCCGCCTATCCCAAATACACGCCATGGCCTCCTCCAGTCGGACCTCCACCTCCTGGTTCAAGATTATTATTTGTAGAGTAGAGCAGTATACCGGCCACACCCCAAAAATGGCTAAAGTGACCCACAGAATAAACAGACAAATTAAAAAAAAAAATGAAAGAAAAAAAACAAAACACAAAAACAGTGTTGGCTACTAGAGATGAGCAAACGTGCTCGTAACGAGCACTGTACCGCTCGGCTCCCCTGCGCTCGGATGGGCGCAGGCATCCGGATCAGTCCTCCTCACCCGACGGAAGCGGCTGCCTGCGCCCATGCGAGCGCAGGGAGCCGAGCGGTACAGTTCTCGTTACGAGCACATTCGCTCATCTCTATTGGCTACCTTTCCACCTACACTGCCACGTCCACAGTCTACTCCACCTAGACCTCCATCTCCTGTTTCAAAATTATTATTTTTTATCTTTATGTATCTTGTGTTATTTCAAGTAATTTCCCTATCCACATTCGTTTGCAGGGTAATTGTTCTGCTCTTACACCCATTTTGCTTCCTTTCTTCCTGCAGCCCTATCTATGACTTTTACGGCACCAAAGTTCGGGTCCCCTTTGACTTCAGAAGGGTTCAGGGTCAAGTTCGGGTACCCGAACCAAACTGTGAATCAAAGTTTGGTCGAACCCGAACATCCAAGGGTCTGCACATCCTTATTGATAAGCCATTTATGGGTTGTCTGCAATCTTGATTCCTTCATACCCACAGATAGGGTTCCCCTTATGAAGTCCCATCATTCATTTGGCTTTTTAGTGATGGGGAGTGAAGTTTCATTATGAAGGTTGCACTGCAAGGTCTCAGTGTATTCGCTTGTGATACAGCTTCAGCCTGCTTGTGATTAGTTGCTCCCTGTTTTTACAAGCAGGAAGAGAGTAGTGTGAAGCTACATCACCTAGAAATATACTGGAAGTTTTGTACACAGTCCGCTCACATTATAAATAAGCAGTGTGAGTTTTATAACTACAGCTAATCATTTGTGTGGACTCCTCTACTATATTACTGTACTCCAGGTCTCTTACATAAGACCCTATAACTTAAAAGAAGTTCACTACAAAGGGGAAACTGATCTCTCCAGGAAAGCAGTTTCTGGGCTTGGGTTATAACTGATATCACATGACCAGACATTTATGGGGTCATTTATCAAACTAGTGTATAGTAGAACTGGCTTAGTCGGCGATAGCAACCAGTCAGATTCCACCTTTAATTTTCCAAAGGAGCTGGCAAAAATGAAAGGTGGAATCTGGTTGCTATGGGCAACTAAGCCAATTCTACTTTACACAATTCCCCATTAGTCTCCCACTTGCACACCACTTCCTTGTCTCATCCCCTCTCTGTTGGTGTCCCTCAAGGCTCTGTCTTAGGATCCCTGCTCTTCTCAATCTACACCTTTGGCCTGGGACAGCTCATAGAGTCCAATTAATTTCAGTATCACTTTTATGCTGATACCTCTCTGGTCCAGATATCACCACTTTACCATCCAAAATCCCACAATCCTTAACTTCTCCTCTCGCTTCCTAAAACCTAACATGGATAAAACACAATTTATCATCGTTCCTCCATCAACCCCCCCTGTGAGGAATATGGAATTATGATCTAATGTCAGCCATGATTTAATTCCAGCCATTTACTGTCAGCTAGCAGAGGGAATGAACTCCGCAGGGGTCCTGGATTCAAGCAGGCCACATGTACAAATTCACACCTCTCAGCCAGCACGGAGGACAACTTATCCTACAGAAAAGCCCCTCGGCAGGGGGTGTCAGCTAGTACCCAGATCAATCAGATCCTTCAGACATCATGGAACCAGGAGTTCAAAAGGAATTATGAATTGCCCTTCCATCACAGGCATAAACCAGTTACATATCTATGACACAGGGGCCAAGACGGATATGCCACTGGTCGTAGTTTGGTGGTAGGATGCCAGGAAAGGGAGATACGGAGATCTCCAAGCAGGAACCTAATAACGGCGCCATGTTTGGTCTCCACCTGTAGCCGGAACCAAGACAGATCTATTGGCCCCAGAACCATCTCCCTGTGACCTTCCGGTCCAGAGCTATGGGCCATAATGGGTTCTAACTGCTAGGACAAGGAAAGGAGGGTGAACTGCTCCCAGAGGGATGGGAGGGGAGTGACCGACTACAGGTAAAAAGGCCCACAGAGGCCAGCGGCTTTCTCTGAAAGGGGGTCACATTGAGGAATGTGTTTGGAGGGGCTGTGGACAAACTGCCCCAATGTGACTAGAGCCAAACATTACAGCAACCCAGAACTCATCTTAACGGACTACTCATCCACTTGGTAACTGACCCTTGCTTTGTTTAACTCTGTTTGTAACATACCACCTGTATTTGCACATCCGACCACTGTATCTATTCTCTGTGTATATAGCGTTATATCTAGTGCGCCCTTAAGGCAATTAAATATATAATTTAATCTTGTGCTGTTCTTGTATCTCGATCACTAATCCCCACGTCCATGTTTCGGCATAGTTATAGCTACCTGGGGTGGTTCCTGCCCCGATATAATCCCGCTAGCGGACCAGACTTATAATAAACAGGGAACTGGTGGCAGTCTACCGGGCTGAGAAAGCTCTGTTTCACTGGGGCAGTGAAAAAGCTCTCTCAGCTTGTCAGGGTTGGCCTGTGCTCGCGTGGACAGGAGGCATCTGTGTAAACTGTACCAAGCTGACCTTACGCGCTCTTAGGGAGGGCATAACGTCACATCTTGGTAACCAGTGACGAAATCGTATCTCGTAGGCTCGACATAGTTGGCGTCAGGCGGGGCCGCGAGATTTGTCACACCCCCCATCAAACCTATCTATCATGGTAAATGGCTGCACACTCTCCACGGTCAACCAAGTAACCTTTGATTCTGCCCTGTCCTTCAAACCGCACATCCAAGCCCTTTCCACCACCTGCGGACTCCAACTCAAAAATATCTCTGGAGTTTGCGCATTCCTCAGCCAGGAGTCTACAAAAATGCTTGTATGTGCCCCATCATCTCCTGCCTAAACTACTGTAACATCCTCCTCCGTAGCCTTCCATCTAGCACCCTTATACCAGTTTAATCTATCCTAAGCTCTGGTGCCTGACAAATCCACCTCTGCACCTACTCCTCTGCCAATCCCTTCACTGGCTCCCCATTGCCCAGCAAATTCAGTTTAAAATACTTACAAATACATATAAAGCCGTCCACAACCTGTCCCTTCCATAAATCTCTGAGCTACTTTCCTGATACATCCACCCACTTCCCAAAATCGCCTCCATGATTTCTCCTTTGCATCCTCTATATTCTGGAACTCTCTACTCCGACATATCAGACTCTCACCTACAGTGGAAACCTTAAAAAAAAAACTTGAAAACCCATCTCTTCAGTCAAGCCTATAACCTACAGTAACCCCACTTCCTCTATACCGTCATGACCAGCTTTTTTAATCGCTAAATTACTGCTGTTGAATTAGCATTATATGCTAAAATAATTGGCAAAGTGCTCCTTTAAAACACAGTACTGACAGAAAGTTAGGGATATTTGGCTTATGGGAGATGGATGCATTCTATCCTTTACAGGTGAACTTAATGTGACCTTCTTTAAACTTTAGAATGCACATGTGCAACTGTTTAGTGTTTGAGTACTTTTTGCACAACTTGCTGTTCTCTAACAAGGAGCTTAAAGGCAAAATTCACAACAGGTGTTTGATCCATGAATTGCCCAATAAATTTCCTGCCTCAATTTGAAGTGGTATTAACACAGTCCAACTCATCTTGCTGCTCACATTTTGACATCATGAGACCAAGACGACACCTAACAATTGATCAACGGTACCTCGCCATTGCGAGGCTTCAAGCAGGATGTTCTCAGACGGAAGAGGCCACTGAGCTTAGAGTGTCATCAGCAGGTTGCAACCGAGAGACTGAAAGAGTCACAGAAAGGCATCATTTGGCCATGTCCCACACTGATGACCGCTTCATTGTGGACAATACCCTGTGGAACCGGATGATGAATGCCACTCAACTCCAGGCACATTTAAGGGAGGTGACCAGAGGAGCTTATGGTAGTGGTTGTGTTACAGTGTGAGCAAGTGTGTCTAGTCAATGCAGAACTGCTCTACACTTTGTGAATTGTACAGTGACTAGATTGAATTACATCTCTAATCCAGTCATTGTGCCTCTGCATGAACAACACAGGCCTAATCTCATCTTCATAGACAATAATGCTCCAGCTTATCGAGGTCGCATCATTAGGGAATGGCTGCTGGGGACTGGAGTACCTCAAATGGAGTAGCCTGCACTTTCTCCAGACCTGAATCCCATTGAAAACCTATGGGATCAGCGGAGTCGTCGTGTAGAGCCTCGTAACTCTGTACCCAAGAACCTCAATGACCTGAGGGATGCTGTGCCTCAGCAGACAATAAGTCGACTTGTGAACAGCATGAGACATCATTGTCAAGCTGTAATTGATGCTCAAGGCCACATGAGAAGTTATTGAGACATTGACATTTTTTGTGGGGGTATACCCACCACTGTTTTTTCTTTCAATAAATTATTTGAGATGAGGAAATTACCATTGCTTGCTTCTACTTAAAGGGAACCTGTCATCTCGGAACCCCCCCTGAACTAGAGTAAGCGTTGTATAGTGTAAGTGATGCTGAATCCGAATATGTAAGCTTTATCTTCATACTCACTTCCATTCTGACGCTGTGCTCCCACAAACCTGCAGTAAAATGCACTCAGTGGACTCTTCTTTGAGTCCTCTCCATTATGTGAGTGAGCACCGGAGTCCACTGAGTGCATTTTACTGCAGGTTTGTGGGAGCACAGCGTCGGAATGGAAGTGAGTATGAAGATAAAACTTACATATTCGGATTCAGCATCACTTACACTATACAACACTTACTCTAGTTCAGGGGGTGTTTCGGAGATGACAGGTTCCCTTTAAATCCCCTACTTTCATGGTATAATATGACTGTAGCGTGAACATTTCCCATAAATATCACCCGAAAGCCAAATATCCCTAACTGTTTGTAAGTAGTGTAGATTGCATTTTTATTTTTCTTAGAGTTGTTTTTCTACTTTTGTTTTGAGTACAATTTAATGGGAAAGCAGAGCAGAGCTGATGAAACCTGAAGATACAGAGCATTTGGGGAACATATAAACAAAGGTTTTAAGACTTGCTTGAAAGCTGTCCTGCAGTGAAAGGTAAGGCTAGGGCTACACGGCGACAGTTGTGGCACGACAGCCGTAGCAGCCCGATCTCTGAGTAGCGGGGATCCCATAGAGATGAATGGGATGCCGCGGCAGTCGCAAGAAATCCAACACAGGCTACTCCATTTTAAAAAAGGATTTAAAAGCACACGGCTGTGAAAATGAAAAATTACTAGCAGACTCCAATTTTTCACAAGGGGTTAAAGGAGAAAATGCACCCCACATTTTGTTCCCCATTTTCTCCCCATTCAGGAAACACCCCATATGTGCCGATAGCCTGCTGTATGGGCGCACAGCAGACAAACACCAAAATATGGATTTTGCTGGCAGGCCTGAATTGGCAGACATGGATTTTAGGTGCCATGTCGCATTTAAAAAATACCTGAGGTCCCCATAAATTAAAAACCCCAAGAAGTGACCCCATTTTGAAAAGTGCACCCTCGCGCAAACATTTTAAGGGGTGGAAAGGGTACTTTTCAGCAAACAGGTGTCTCACAGAAGGCAAAAACACTTGTCAAAGGATTTAAAAGCACACAGGTATGAAAATGAAAAATACTAGCATACCCCAATTTTTCACCTTAACAAGGGGTTAAAGGGGAAAATGCACCCCACATTTTGTTCCCCATTTTCTCCCCATTCAGGAAACACCCCATATGTGCTTCTAGCCTGCTGTATGGGCGCACAGCAGGCAAACACCAAAATATGGATTTTGCTGGCAGGCCTGAATTGGCAGCCATGGATTTTAGGTGCCATGTCGCACTTAAAAAATTCCTGAGGTCCTCATAAATTAAAACCCCAAGAAGTGAACCCATTTTGGGAACTGCTACCCCGTACGAACATTTTAAGGGGTGGAAAGGGAACTTTTGACCTAACGGGTGTTTTATAGAAATGAATATGTAGTGGTTGGTAAAAAATGGATATGTAAGCTATGCGAACTAAATCAGAGATATAAGATGGTAAAACTACAGGGTACATCAAGGATGAAATTAAATTAATACTCCATGGATGAGAGGTAGGTCACAGGCCAGGTTTTTCAGGGCAGGTTTCGCAGTGGTAAATGGTGTCTTTCCTTATCCCCTTTTTGGAACACACCCTGCACTAAAATTGATTTCTCTACAGGGGCGGATTGGCCATAGACCTTACAGGGAAATTTCCCGGTGAGCCCTCCTCAAGGCCGGCCAGTGGAAATTTTTGGGGATGTATTTTGTGCTACTGGCGGTATATTGTGATGTAATGTGGTATTTGGATCTGTTGGGGGCGGTATAATTTGCCACAATATGGTATGGTTGACTGTTGAAGTAGAGTATTGACTACAAAACTGGGCCACTTTTAGTATTTTTTCCAGGGCCACTTTACGTTCCCATTCTGCCCCTGTTTCTCTATATATGTATATGGAGCGTTAAATATATATCTACTTCTAACTATTACATCTTTAAAAAAAAAAAGCCACAGATGAAAAAAAAAAATATCGGACTGATCAGCGATTGGCCTTCACAGCTCGTACATATAAAAAGTGGTGCAGAGCAGAAAAAAAAACAGATGAAAAAAGTGACAAAAAATCGGATGGGGGGTGGAGATAGGGACAGGGATTAGGGCTTGGGAAGGGGTGGTGGATTAGGGATCTGGAACCTCTGCTGCTGCAAAAAAAAAAAAATCACTGCAGCAGATGTTCCAGAACTTCTTCTTCTTTACAGGTACCAGTGCCATTGGCTGGAGCGTTTTTCCAGCAAATCGCAGCACTGGCAGGGAACTACAAAAACTAAAGTCCCCTGCCTGACCTCGGAGGAGACAGGTGCTGACTAGTTGAGCACCGGTCTCCCCCACATGACTCCCCCCCCCAGTGCTGCTCTTACCCGGCATGGATGCCTTCTGGTAAGAGCAGTCATCGTGCTCCAATTCCCCCTCGATCCTGCCCCAGAACCCGGCAGACCTTGCACCATACAAGTCCTTATGTCATATACGGCGCGGGTTCTCTACGGGTTAAAGGGGTATTCCGGTTAGATTAAGTTATCCCATATTGCACATGCGCTTGTCCACTCCATTCATTTCTATTGGAGTTCTGGAGTGATAAATAAAGCAGCTGACTGGTAACACACTGCAATGGATTATATTACAGACTTGCCATCTTATTCTGATTGTACAGTTAAATGGATAATATGGTTCATTGTTTTTAAAAAATGGCACACTTTATACCAGTGTCCGGTCTACCGAATGCTACTCAGTTGGCCAAGTTGTTCATACACCATATTTACAGTTTCCATGGTTTCCAACAACATATTGTATTTGACAGAGGTGTTTAATTTACTTCAAAGTTCTGGAATGTGGTCTGCAGACTCCTGGATGTCTTTTTGTAGATTTTACCTCTGTATATCATCCGCAGTCAAACGGCCACATTGAAAGCGTTAATCAGATTCTTACCAATTTACTATGCAATTTCACCAATTAACATCAAGATGGCTGGGTTCAACTGTTACCTTGGGCAGAATTTTCTTATAATAATCATGTCAGTAAATCTTCATGCAAATCTTTTTTGTTATATATAGTCACCAACCCAACATTCATCTACCTGTTTCTGCTTCTTCTTGAGAACCAGCAATTTTTCGAAAATCTGACAAGAAAGCAAAACTGCATTGGAAAAAGCCTCTGCTCAGATAAAGAGATTTGCAGTTAGACAATGTAAAAACAAACTCCTTAGTTTGCGCCAGGTGACAAAGTATGGCTTTCATCAAAACACATTAAAGGGGTTGTCCGCTTTTTTATATTGATGACCTATGCTCAGAAGTGTTGAGGGAAGTGAGCTTCAGATCTGAAGTCCCTTCATTCAAAACCTCGTCTGAATGCTGTATGGAAACCCATCTCCGTACAACATTCAAATGTATAGGCTTTGCGGAGGTGACATTCGTTATGTCCGAAATCCCGCAAGACTTTGTTGAATAACTTTGGACTTTGATTATTCAACTTGAAAACCATTTTAAAACTGGGATCTAAAGTCGGCTTCAGTGTCCAGGTACTTCAGAAAAGTCAGAAGTTATTCAACCAAGTCTTGCGAGACTTTGGACATAATGAATTTCACCTCCGCGAAGCCCGTACATTTGAATGTATGGGTCTCCGTACAGCATTAAAATGAAGTTTTGAATGAAGTAACTTCGGAATGATGACTCGCTTCTCTCAACACTAATCCTCAGGATAGGTAATCAATATGAGATCGGCGGGGTCCAACTCCTGGCACCCCCATGATCAGCTGTTTAACACATTCACGCATTTGGACGTAACTGTACGTCCAAATCGCAAGTAATTTACTGCATTTGGACGTACAGTCAAGTCCAAACTGCTTACAGGGGGCTGTGACACTATAAAGTCCCAAGAGCAGAGACATCAGGGAAGCCGGCAAGGGACCAATCAGAGTGGTCCCTTGCAGACAATCGCTTCGATTGGTTAGTCTCTGCAGACTAACCAATGGGAGCGCTTTAGTGTTAAAATGCTTGTTCCAGAGTGGAGATCGCAGCCTGAAAACAAGTAACACGCTCAAAAAATAAAAAAATATGGCTCTCAGAAAATGGCAGCACAAAAACAAGATTTAATTCTGTTTAAAAATGCATCTAATGTGTAACACTTAATAAAAATAAAAATAATAGACATATTGGATATTGATGCATCCGTAACAACCTGCTCTATAAAAATATCACATGATTTGCCCCTTCAGGTGAATGCTTTAAAACAAAATATAAAAAAACGATGTCAAAACAGCTATTTTTTTCACCTTGACTCACAAAAAGTGTAATACCAAGCGATCAAAAAGTATCCCAAAATGGTACCAATGAAAATGTCATCCCATCCCGCAAAAATCGAGCCCCCACATAAGACAATAACAAAAAAAATAAAAATCAATGGCATCCGCAAACCAATCCATCAAAATCTGTGCTGCAAAATCCATATGGCGCTCCTTCTGTTCTGAATCCTGCCATGTGCCCCCACAGCAGTTTACCACCACATATGGTGTGTTGTCGTATTCAAAATAAAATGGGTAACAAATAATTGGGTGCTTTTTGCCTGTTATCCCTTGTGAAAATGAAAAATTTTGGGCTAAAGCAACATTTTATTGGAAGAAATGAAACTTTTCATTTTCATAGCCAAGTGTTTCCAAATTCTGTAAAATGCTTAGGGGGTCAAAGTGGTCAGTACACCTCTTAATATATTCTTTGAAGGATGTAGTTTCCAAAATGGGGTCGCTTTTTAAAGGTTTCCACTCTAGGGGTATGTCAGGGTCTCTCAATTACAAAATGGTGCCTAAAAACCATTCTAGCAAAATCTGCCTCTAAAATCTGTATGGCGCTCCTTTCCTTCTGACCACTGCCACAAACCCATAGAGACGTTTACCAGCACATATGGGGTATTTCTGTAAACTGCAGAATCAGAGTAATGTATATTGAGGTTTAGTTTGCTATTAACACTTACTGTGTTGCAAGAAAAAAATGGATTAACATGAAAAATCTGCTTAAAAAATGAAATTTTGAAATTTCGTCTCCATTTACCTTTAATTCTTGTGGAACACCTAAAGGGTTAACAAAGTTTGTCAGTTTTGAATAATTTGAGGGGTGTAGTTTCTAAAATATGGTCATTTATGGGTGGTTTCCATTACGTAAGCCCCTCAAAATCACTTTGTATCTGAATTGGTGCTTAAAAAAATGGTTTTGGAAATTTTGTTGAAAATTTAAAAAACGGCTTCTAAACTTCTAAGCCTTCTAATGTCCTAAAAAAGTAAAATGACTTTAACAAAATGATGCCAACATAAAGTAGACATATGGGGAATGATGACTGATTCTGATGACTGATGACTGAACTATTTTATGAGGCATTACTATCTGTCTTAAAAGTAGAGAAATTCAAATTTAGAAAATTGTGAATTTTTCAAAATGTTTGGTAAATTTGGGATTTTGTTTAAAAAATAAAGGAGAAATATATTGACTCAAATTTACCACTACCATTAAGTACAATGTGTCATCATGAGAAAACAATCTCAGAATGGCCTGGATAAGTAAAAGCATTCCAACGTTATTACCACATAAAGTGACACATGTCAGATTTGAAAAATGGGGCTCCGGCATTTGGTGAAAACTGGCTGTCGCTTAAACGGGTTAAAGGGGTTCTCCAGGAATTAAGAAAATGAAAATACTTAAATATTATGGTATTATAAATATATTCCCAAATACCTTTCATTAGTTATAATGGCTCGTTTTGTCTGGGGAGCAATCATTAGGAGAAACAAAATGGCCGCCGTCCTATTAGTACACACAAAACCTATCCTAATCACACAGGAGGACAAGTTACTTCACATCACTGAGGTAAAGAGCTACCTCATCCTCCTCTCTGCTTGTCAGGGATTATGATCCTGAATACAGCTGATAAGATCTTCAGCTGAATCACTGTAGGAATGGAGTTCAGGAGGAGACTTGAAGTACAGAGAGGCCGGACAGGACAAACTGTGGTAATGTGGGGCTGTGGTAATGGAGACTGCACTCATCAGCCACTTCTGCTCCATTCCTACAAGATTAAGCTGGAGTTTTTATCATGTGTATTCAGGATCATAATCCCTAACGAGCAGAGAAGAGGATGAGGCAGCTCTTTAGCTCAGTGTTGTGAATTAACTTGTCCTCCTGTGTGATTAGGACAGGTTTTGTGTGTGCTAATAGAACGGCGGCCATTTTATTTCTCCTAATGATTGCTTTCCTGACAAAACGAACCATTATAACTAATGAATGGTATTTGGGAATATATTTATAATAAAGTAATATTTAAGTATTTTCATTTTCTTAATTCCCGGAGAACCCTTTTAAGGAGAAAGCAGCACTGCCTTCTCTGCTGTGTTTACCTGCTCGCTGCAGCAGTTGGATTGGTTAGGTGTAATTACAAATATGGCGTCCCCAATAAGTAATACATCTGCTTACCACCACAATTGCTGCGGCGAGCAGATAAACAGAGCAAAGAAGGCAGCGCTCATGTGATCGCAGCTTTCCCTTCAAACAGCTGAGCAGTTGGGTTGTCTGGAGTCGGACCCTGTCTTACAAACTGGCTCCTCGCTTCCTTGGACCATTTAAAATCATGAAGAGAATTAGGCTACTTTCACATCTGCATTTTCTTTTCCAGTATTGAGATCCGGCAGAGGATCACAAAACTGGAAGAAAACGCTTCAGTTTTGTCTCCATTCATTGTCAATGGGAAGAAAACTGAACAAACCGGAATGGAGTGCACCAGAATGCATTCTGTTCCGTTTTGTTGTGTCCCCATGCTGGACACAAAGCCGCTGCAAGCAGCATTTTTGTGTCCAAGTAGTGGGTGTCTGAGCTTCAGGTTCCCTGGTGACCAGAAAAGGTCTAGTGCTATTGCGATTTTCCTGTGTTTACCTGTATTCCTGACATGCTCAAAGTTCTGTTTCCATCCTGCCTGTGTGCTCCTAGACTTTCTAGTCAATTGACCACTAGTCCATAAGATATCAGGAAACCACGTCACAGATTCATGGCATGTTTAATGCTTCAAGACATCCAGCAAAAGTAGAAAGAAGAATTTAGAATATAGCATAAAATCAGGAGTTTATTGGAGCATTTAAAAAAAAAATTGCAAATCTTCATATATGACTGCATGAAGGTGTGCGTTTTTTAGAATGCTACAATAAAATCCACATTTTATGCTACACAGTTATGCTGCAGTTTTGGTGTGTTTTCTATATGCAGAGCTCCAAGTGCTTGAACCAGAGTGCCTGACCCTTGTGGGTCAGCTGTCAAATACACTGGCACTATCCTATTAGGTAGCTGTCTGATTGCTAACCTGCAGTTAAAGGGGTACTCCGGATACCATAAATATAACTTATATTTTAGACTAATTCATCATCAATAATTACTTAATATAATGTCAATTTCACATATTTACCATTGAGTAGTTATAAAAGTAGTTTTCTTCCTTTGCTACCCACTATGTTTTCCCATTTACCATGGCATCGACCTGTAGTTCTGAGCCTTTGTCAGGTCAGGCATGCTCAGTGTGTTGCTATCAATTCTCTAGCTAAATGTTAGTGTGCTGATGATTACTGAGAAGAGGGGGCGTGACTGGACTGCTGGAGTGTGATATCTAGCAGCCAATCAGTAATCAACAACACTCATGAACGAGTACAAACTCACAGCAGGAAAGCTAGGCATTGTGGGGATTGTAGTTTTGTAAAGGGAAGATCAGGAGCCATGATACTGTCAGTGTGTTGCAGGCTGACACAGAAGCTAGACAAATGGATTACAAGGTAAACTGAAGCTCTGGTATAGGTATGGGTTCTGTTTGGGTCACAGCTTGCAGCCTTAATGCAGTTTTTCAAAAATTAAGTTACTTTACCGGAATACCCCTTTAAAGGGAACCTGTCACCTAAAACACGACTCCAAAGCCATCCACATTACCTGACAGTAGCCAGCAGTATGTTACTAAAGATGATCTTTTTTCTCTTGTCAGCTCCTCGAAAATGTTGAAAAATAAACTTTAATCCCTTCACACGCTATGTAACGGCAGAGCTTGAAGTCAAGGGGGCAGTGGCCTCCTCACTTCAAGTCAGGATAACCGCGCCCCCTTTCCCTGCCCCTTTGCCTCTGATTGACAGCCAAAAGGTTTTGGCTGTTCAGCAAAGCCGTCCGGAGGCTCGCGCATGTGCCCGACATCTTGTGCTCGAGGTGCACAAGTCTTCAGCGAGCTTTGCTGTCAATCAGAGGTGAAGGGGGCGCGGTTATCCTGACTTGAAGCGAGGAGGCCTCTGCCCCCTTGACTTCAAGCTCTGCCGTTACATAGCGTGTGAAGGGATTAAAGTTTATTTATCAACATTTTTGCGGGCTACTGTCAGGTAATGTGGATGGCTTTGGAGGCGTGTTTTAGGTGACAGGTTCCCTTTAAGTCCAGATACCTGTATAGGGGGTTAATGGGTCAATACCGGGGAAGAGCCAGAATAATGCCCTTAGGGTTAGCCCTATGCCAAACTGGTTAGTTGGCACAGTGGGTTCCCACTGTCTGATCTGTAACAATCCTTTAGAAATGGAAAATGATTTTATTTCTTCAAGGATCTTCCATCCAGATCAGAACTCAGCTCAACTCTCCCCATTAGGGAGGGTTTTGCTTGTTCAGGACTAGGAGGCTGCAGATGCATATATACTATTTTTAAACCAGAACAAAAAAAAATCCCTAATCTCATTTTTCAGAAAATAAATCTGTGATTAAGAGGTAGTAGAGAAGCCAAGTCTAAGTCTGCTGGCATTCCCCAGTTTCCAAGACCTCTTCCTGGATTCTCCATGAGAGCTAGACATCTAATAAGAAAACCGTATAAGAACTCTGGAGGTGACCACAACATAGCCAGAACAGAGACATATCCCAGAGAACAGCAGCCACAGATTGCCATGTAACATGCAACAGAGAAACACAGCTCTGGAAAATAACCTTACAAAGCCTACCTTACTTACCTGGGTAAGTAGTGCGCACAGGGGCGTAGCTAAAGGCTCATGGGCCCTGGTGCAAGAGTTCAGCTTGGGCCCCCCCCCCCGCCTTCCCTCAGCGCTGGGGCACCTAGCTTTTCTGCCGGCCAAGTCAAAAATTGAACACCCCCCCCCATGCCAAATTCCCACCCTAACCTTTTCCCTCCTAACATTACGTGTATCACTACAGAACATACAGGGTAAGGCTACATTCACACGACAGTTGTTTTTGCAGCCTCCGATCTGCATATTTTGCGGCTCAGATGCGGACCCATTCACTTAAATGAACACTGTGCGCTGCCCCCATGTGCCAGTAAAAATGCCCCCAGTGCCAGTAAAATGCCCCCAGTGCCCCCATGTGCCAGTAAAAATGCCCCCAGTGCCAGTAAAATGCCCCCAGTGCCAGTAAAAATGCCCCCAGTGCCAGAAAAAATGCCCCCAGTGCCCCATGTGCCAGTAAAAATGCCCTCATGTGCCAGTAAGAAATACCCCCAGTGCCCCCATGTGCCAGTAAAAATGCCCCCATGTGCCAGTAAAAATGCCCCCAGTGCCCCCCAGTGCCCCCATGTGCCAGTAAAAATGCCCCCAGTGCCAGTAAAATGCCCCCAGTGCCAGTAAAAATGCCCCCGTGCCAGAAAAAATGCCCCCAGTGCCAGTAAAAATGCCCCCAGTACCCCCATGTGCCAGTATAAATGTTCCCAGTGCCAGTAAAATGCCCCCAGTGGCCCCTTGTGCCAGTAAAAATGCCCCCAGTGCCCCATGTGCCAGTAAAATGCCCTCATGTGCCAGTAAGAAATGCCCCCAGTGCCCCCATGTGCCAGTAAAAATGCCCCCAGTGCCAGTAAAATGCCCCTAGTGCCCCCATGTACTAGTAAAAATGCCCCCAGTGCCAGTAAAAATGTCCCCATGTGCCCCTAAAAATGCCCCAAATAGAGCTCCGGTCCGTGACTGCTACAATAAAAAATAAACACTTATACTTACCTCCATGGAGCTGGATCTTCTCTTTCCTCATCTTCTCCTTTCAGACCAGACGCCATTTTTCAGCCATTTCTCATTTCTTAGTTTACTACTTTTCCATCATCCTCCTGTCTTCTGCACAACTAATCCTACCACCCCCAGTACTGTGCCACTAGTACCACACAGATAGTGCCCTTCAATAATTATTGGCACACAGTGTCCTAAAATAACTGCTCCCAGCAAATAGTGTCCCGTAATAGTGTGAACATAACGCCCCCCAGAAATAACTACGCTGATACTGTGCCAGGGTGCCCCCCTCAGTAATAGTGCCCCCCAAAGTCCTAACTAATAATTCTCTGCACTTGTTAGTAATAGTGCCCCCAACAGTACTAATGTCCCCACTGTGCCCCAGAAGTAATAATGCTTCCAATGTGCCAGTAAGAAGTGCCCCCCAAATTTCACCCCAATAACGTGCCAGTAAGAAGTGCTCCCCACCCATAGATGCCCCCCAAATTATGTGCCAGTAAGAAACGCCCCAATAATGCGCCAGAAGTTCCCCCCATTGATTCCCCCTCAAAATCATGTGCCAGTAAGAAATGCCCCCAGTGCCCCCTTGTGCCAGAAAAATGCCCCCAAGTGCCAGTAAGAAATGCCCCAGTGCCCCCATGTGCCAGAAAAATGCCCCTAGTGCTAGTAAAAATGCCCCCAGTGCCAGTAAAAATTCCCCCAGTGCTCCCATGCCATAAAGAAATGCCCCAGTGCTCCCATGTGCCAGTAACAAATGCCCCCAGTGCCCCAATGTGCCAGTAAAAATGGCCCCAGGCCTGTAATAATGCCCCCAGTGGCAGTAAAAATGCCCCCAGTGTCTCCTTGTGCCAGTAAAAATGCCCCCATGTGCCAGTAAAAAATGCCCCCAGTGCCAGTAAAAAAGCCCCCCATGCCCCCATGTGCCAGTAAAAATGCCCCCAGTGCCAGTAAAAATGCCCCCAGTGCCCCCATGTGCCAGTAAAAATGCCCCCAGTGCCAGTAAAAATGCCCCCATGTGCCAGTAAAAATGCCCCCAGTGCCCCAATGTGCCAGTAAAAATGCCCCCAGTGCCCCATGTGCCAGTAAAAATGCCCCCAGTGCCAGAAACAATGCCCCCAGTGCCCCCATGTGCCAGTATAAATGTTTCCAGTGTCAGTAAAATGCCCCCAGTGCCCCCATGTGCCAGTAAAAATGCCCCCAGTACCCCATGTGCCAGTAAAAATGCCCCCAGTGCCAGTAAAATGCCCTCAGTGCCCCTATGTGCTAGTAAAAATGCCCCCAGTGCCAGTAAAAATGCCCCATTGCCTCAAATAGAGCTCCGGTCTGTGACTGCTACAATAAAAAAAAAAATAAACACTTATACTTACCTCCATGGAGCTGGCAGCGATGCGATGCAGGCCTCTTCCGGCCTGTGTCCCGCACTGTACGGCTCAGGCGGCGCGATGACACAATTGCGCCGCCTGAGCCACCCTCTGATAGGCCTCCTATCAGAAGAACGGGCAGGGGAGACGCCTCTCCCTCCTCTGCCCCACAGTACAGGCATCTGTATCGCCGTCCTGAGGACGGCGATACAGATGACTATGGAGATAAGCACTTCCACAAAGGACAATCTCCCTCTGCCCCAACGCCGCCCCCAACTGTGCGCAGGGCTGCGCCGCACCTGCCTAATTGGCGGTGCGGCCCTGCAAGTGGCAAGGGGGGCCCTCGGGGCTTAGGGGCCCGGTCGCAACTGAGACCCCTATAGCTACGCCACTGATTATATGCATTCATACCTATTAATAAACTGCTCTGCAGCAAGACTGTTAAATGTCTTGGAGCAACTAGATTGGCGCAACTCCAATCTAGACGCAACAGATAGTGCTTCCTAGTGGGTTAAAGGACCTTCCTGAAGTCATCTGCCCATGTGACCAGTGGGCGAGGAGCCAGAGGAGCAGAGAGCTGTGTTACTGTATGAAAAGGAGCCAGGCTGGAGTTTGGTGAGGCCTAGCTGTGTATCTCTGTCCCTGTTTGTTTCCCTTTCCTTTATGTATCTGTCCCTTTGTCTGTCTGTCCCTGTGTGTGTGGGTTACTGTCCCTATGTGTGTCCCTATTCCTTTACCCGTGTGTCCCTGTGTTTATCCCTATCTCTGTCCAAGTGTGTGTCTGTCCCTGTCTGTGTCTGTCCCTGTCTGTGTGTGTAGCTGTCCCTTTGTGTCGCTGTCCCTGTGTGTTCTTGTCTGTGTGTGTGTGTGTGTCATTCCCTGTGTGTGTATCTTTCTGTGTATCTGTGTCCCTGTCCCTGTGTGTGTCACCATCACTATGCCCACAGTGTTCCTATGTCTTGACGCAGCTGCATCAGGACGTTCTGTGGGGGCAAGAAGAAGACGGAAGAGGAGGCAGCACCACCAGCATGGAGTCCTGTGGGAGAGACACAGGGAGGCACACTAAGGACACAGGTAAGACTACCAAATTATCAGCACTAGTGTTATCTGTGGTTTTACATAGGACTGCAGATAACACTACCACATGATCTACACTAGTGTTAGCTGTGGTTTTACATAGGACTGCAAGTAACAGTACTACATTATCAGCACTAGTGCTGTTTTTTTTTTTGTTTTGTTTTTTACATAGGACTGCAGTTAACACTACTACACAGTATAGTACACTACTCTGCAGTATAATTAACATTGGTGGAGCAGTGGGTCGTCCCCCCTACGCCCCAGTATTAAAGTCATTGGTGGCCCAGTGGCCAATAGGGTCTCCTCCTCCCTTCCTCATTGGTGGTTTAGTGGCAGCTTCCAATCGGAGCCCCAGCAGTGTAATCGTGGGGCACCGATTGGTTACCATGGCATCTTGTCCCCCAAAAAAATAGGATAGACTGTTCTATTATGGGCCAGACGTTTCATAAAAAAAATTTTTATTTTTTATTTTATTTGCATGGTATCAAATGGTATCGAATATCGCAATACTAGCACTAATGTTATCTGTGGTTTTACATAGGACTGCAGGTAACACTACTACATTATTTGTACTCAGAGAGTTATCACTGTGTTATCTATGGTGTTACATAGGACTTCAGGTGACATCTGCTACATTATCTGTACTGAGAGAGTTATCACTGTGTTATCTATGGTGTTACATAGGACTTCAGGTGACATCTGCTACATTATCTGTACTGAGAGAGTTATCACTGTGTTATCTGTGCTGTTACATAGGACTGCAGGTGACATCTACTGTATTATCTGTACTCAGAGAGTTATCACTGTGTTATCTAAGGTGTTACATAGGACTGCAGGTAACAGTACTACATTATCTGTACTCAGAGAGTTATCACTGTGTTATTTGTGGTGTTACATAGGACTTCAGGTGACATCTACTACTTTATCTGTGCTCAGAGAGTTATCACTGTGTTATCTATGGTGTTACATAGGACTTCAGGTGACATCTACTACATTATCTGTACTCAGAGAGTTATCACTGTGTTATCTATGGTGTTACATATGACTTCAGGTGACATCTACTACTTTATCTGTACTAGGAGAGAGAGTTATCATTGGCAGGACAGTCTCGAAATTCGGTTGCTACTTGGCTTTCATACAAACTTTTAATGGGAGGGGGGAGCCATTTAAATTTTGGCCTCAGGCAACAGAAGAGCTAGATTTGTCCCTGATGTCACGTCACTCATGGGTGACATGTCACGTGACCCGCATAAACACGTGACCTGAATCAAATTGGGTGTTGACATATGGAGACTGCAACAAGGCAGTGATGGGACCAAAGGAGCCAAAACCCAGTGGAGAACAGGTAAGTACACTTCCCTCTGCAGGTCCATGTGATGTGGGGGTGTCTGACAGAAAGGCCTCCAAAGGTGAACAGCCCCTTTAACCCCTTCGCGACCAGCGCCGTACATGTACGGCGCTGGGGCGATGCGGGCACATGGCGCCCGCTCGCGGGTGCGGCGGGCGTCATGGCCGGCAAGTCTCTGCTGTTCACGTGATCACGGCATCTAGTTGCGTCTAAACCCGGAAGCGTTCGCTTCCGGGTGGTGTACAGACACCCCGTGTGGCCAATCGGGGTGTCTGTACACCATATGAAAACTGTAATCCTCGGTGGTGAGGATTACAGTTTTCAAAGTGCAATTCTTATTCTGGCCACTAGCTGGCAGGCCAGGATAAGAAATGAGCAATTCATGGATTTCTGAGTCTATAAAACCCAGAATTGCTCATAAAGAAAAAAAAAAAAAAGCCACAATTTATAAGCCCATATTTGAGCTTTCTAATAGTAAAAAAAAAATTAAAAAAAAAAGTTAAAAAATATATAAAAAATAAAAAAGATGTAAAAGTTCAAATCACCCCCCTTTCCGTATAAGTAAAAAATAAATACCTAAATAACAATAAATATAGACATCATGGGTATCACCGTGACCGAAAACGCCCGTACTTTTAAAATATAAAAAAAAAATTCCAATACGGCGAATTGTGTGGCGGAAAAAAGCGTCCAAATGTCGATTTGCCGTTTTTTGTCGCTTTTTTTTTCTAAAAAAAATTAAATAAAAAGTGATCAAAAAGTCATACACACCCCAGAATGGGATCAATAAAAACTTCAGATCGTCCCGCAAAAAATGAGCCCCCATACAGCTCTGTACACATAAATACCAAAAAGTTATAGGGGTCAAGATTTGACAAGGAAAAAAAAAAAAAAAAAAAGGGCAACTTTCTAATTATTTTATCACTATGAAAACGCAGGAAAAACTATACATATTAGGTATTGCCGGATTCGTACTGACCAGTAGAATGAAAGTAACGGATCAGTTTTAATGCACATCGAACGCTGTAAATAAGAAACCCGTAGAACTGTAGCGGAATAGCGTTTTCTTTGCAATTTCACCTGGTTTGGAATTTTTTTCCCGCTTCCCACTACACCGCATGCAATATTAAATGGTGGCGTTGGAAAGTACAACTTGGCCCGCAAAAAACAAGCCCTCATACAGCTATGTGAACAGAAAAATAAAAGAGTTATGGCTGTTTGAAGGCAGGGAGCGCAAAACGAAAATGCAGAACCGAAAAAAGCTCCGGGCGCGAAGGGGTTAAGGAACTGGGACAGAATATGTTATTGGGGGTTAGGATATGTCTACAAATATTGTAGCCGGTGATTATGGTCATAATTCAAAGCTTCTACAGCTAATCGTTCAGCCATGATTTGCAAGTAACACGTGGCTCTGTTTGGAGACCACTGCTCTACATGCTACTGTGACGTGGAATCAGCTGTGATAGGCTTATACACCCTGCAGATATATCATCTATTCACAGCCTGCAACAGGAGCAAAAACATCCTGTAAATCACAGATACCAGCCACAGAGTCACCATATCTCCAAATATCTCACTCTCCATTAATAAGTCAAGTCCCATTCCCCCAGCATCTTCCACAATACATCCCAGAAATGCCCACTCTAGAACATACTTATAATACACTCTGGAAAATCCCTTTAAGGTCTGGGGCAGTGCTCCTCTGTACAGCTTCTATTCTGGCTGGAACAATGCTAGTAGCAGATCTCTTATTCATGTCAGTAGATCCTGCTGTCCCGCTTGTATGAACTAAGTAACAGATCCAGTCTCTGATTCCAGGTGGATCGTTCCAACCAATGGCATAGATATTGTTGGGATCAGTATATATGGGATGGGGGTTAGCAATGACAAAATTCAGAGGCTTGAGAGGTTAAAAATACAACTTGGCTTTATTTGGTCCAGCATCAAAACAGTGACATCACATAGAGACCAGAGATGAGACGTTCCACTGCGTCTACTGTGCCTTCCCAGACTCAACAGTTTTATGTCCCAGTGGCTCAGCAGCATAGCCTGAGGTAATTGTGTGTGTGGGGTGGGGGTGGGGGTGTACTGGAGGGGGAGGGAATGGCAGGTCCCACTGCCAACCTACCTGCCATTCCAATAAAATTCAGGCCCGGAAAAGATAGTAACTAAAAACCTCAGCACAGAAAATTTACTGAGGAAATCCAACTTTCCTGGATTTTTCATCTCACCTACATTAAATAATGTGGATGAGATGTACACCCCCTTCAGGGGTCTTCCATCTACCTATGTATTCTACGATAGATAGACAGACAGGGGGAAGACAGACATACACATAGACAGACAAACAGAGGGACAGACAGACAGACAGACAGATATGGCCACTGTGGATGTTATTTCAGGGCTTTTGGACTAAATGGGCATGATGTTAAATAAACTCCATTTAGTCCATGGACCGGCAGGTGCAGCAGGTGATCATACACAGATGTTTCTTGTGCTCGGTCCTTTTCCCCTTGTTCTTTTTATGGGTACTGTTTTTGATCCATTGGCGGAAACGCTTCAGGCGGGATGGTCTCTTCGTGATTTTCTCTTCCTCTCTTTCTGATGTTATATTCATTCTCTTCTTCTCCTTTGCTTTAGATGTTATTTTCCTCTTTTTTTTCTCCTCTTTTTTTGCAGCCTTTAGTTGTTTAATAATTGTTATTCCCTCGATGTTATACGTGGGCTGTCTGATGTTATTTTTCTTAGTGGGCACAGGAGGTGTTTTAACAACTACAAAATGAAAAGGAAACCATCAGTAGGTAGAAGATATAACAGAATCCATTCTTTTAATATTATGAGCAATGCAGTAATATAGTGATGCAGCTCATCAGCAGAAACAAGCTTTCTAATCTCTGAATTCTGGGGTAATAGAAGGACCCCCAATGTGTGTGATGAGCAGATATGAGAGGTAACCCTAAGCTCTGCCTGTACCCCGCTTATATATGTTATTATATAGAAATTATTACCTGGCTTCTCCACACGAACCATCTCCAGATCTCTTGCCTGTTTTCGTTCACGCCGGCGCCAGGCCCTGTACCTGTGAGAGAGAAATGTCCTGACATGAGCCGCTACAGATGACAATCTCCAGTTCCCCATAAGAATATACACATGACCCCCCCTCCCCCACCACAGGAGGTGAGATATAAAGGTGCCTTATATAACAGGCAGGAAGGATATGGTGCCATAGTCTATATTACATCATAATACAGCAGCAGGAAAGGGGGGACAGCAGTTACCAGATTATATCCCTGCCCGATACAGCCCCTGTATTATAACCTGGCTGCAG
Organism: Rhinella marina; assembly: GCA_900303285.1. Classification (NCBI taxonomy): domain Eukaryota; kingdom Metazoa; phylum Chordata; class Amphibia; order Anura; family Bufonidae; genus Rhinella; species Rhinella marina. Next base: position 194,804 of record ONZH01003371.1, read on the forward strand.
TAGTTACTGGCCCCCTGTAGGTCAGACAGTACAGTGTACAGAGAATAATGTGATGTGTAGAGTAGAAGAAAACTGGAAACTCACCAGCAAAAGAAGATAATCCCGGCAGCAACCAATAAAAATACGAACAGGGGCAGGACAACGCGGTACATGGCTGGTAAGAAAGACACAAGATGCTCGTTATCAATTCTTATCATAGAGAACATATTCTACAAGACATTGTACGACATCTCTAGATCCTCCTGATGCCAGCAGTGCCCTTCATGAGGACATCAGCAGGTAGGCACTGGCAGCTTGGCTGGGCATGGAGGGGGTAATTGCTGGACTGTGGGCTGGTAACGTCTGGATAAGGGGCACATCATTATATGTTCCAGCATCACTTTATAGGACCCATCCCCCAAAGGAGCAGCTTAGTGGCTGTTCTCCTCCACTACAGTCAGGGCTTACTAGAGGATGATGAGAGTAGAATTAGGAGAGGAAGGAAATGTCTACTCACTGGTATTTGTACCCGCGCTGTCCGGACCGGGAGTTGTTCTAACCGGTCCTGGGAAAGTCACTGTCCATGAAAGAATGAAGGAAAATAAAGACATGAAATCAATGAAATCATAATCATGTAAGGATAAATACAATATTCAGCCCCATTCACTAAGATGAACCCCCGGTGATAATATCCATTACCTGTAGGTGTTATTGTGGGCTTTCCATGAACATAAAATATAAAAAATAAAAGAAATCCAAGAGCAATTTGTCTCGAATCCATCATCTCCAACAACTAACCCTCAAAAGAATCCAGTGCCCCGAAACACATAGAAGCCTGGCCACAGCATTGTGATGTCACACAGCTTCAGTATTCTAAGGAGGCGGGGCTTCTGGTTGCTGCTGATGTCATCAGAGATCTAGTCTGAATGAAGAACTATATATAGAACCGTGATGTTTAAAGGGGAATACCACTTTTAGTAAACCTTTATTAAAATCATAAGGATATTGAGGGTTATTTATCAAACTGGTGTAAAGTAGAACTGTCTTAGTTGCAAAATGATAAAAGAACTGGATCGTACATCCACATGCTATGTTTTGATCTCATCCCTGCCACTTTGAAAAATGAAAAGAAGAATCTGATTGGTTGCTATTAACAACTGAGCCAGTCCTACTTTACACCAGTTAGATAAATGACCCCCATGATGTACATTATAGCATCAGATGCTATATATGTATATATAATATAATATAATATAATAATATAGGTGTATTTAATGGTTGTTATAATCAATACACCAATATCCACAACGGACACATGGATTCAGAGATACATGCACTACAAAGTGTCAGGCACAAAGATGTATAAACACCCCATGATGACTCAGCGAATCAAAAAGACAGGGCCCAACTGCATCACTTACGTTTCCCCAACAGTAAGGTCCAGATGTACCACCTACATGCCCTGCCGGAAACAGTGCAGCGTGTTGTCTCCACGTGGCTGATGTGGACACAACACTATGTAGTGCATGTAACTCTGAATCCATGTGTACATTACTGCACAAATTACGAACATACAGTTTAAGCGTTGTTAAAAGTACGCTACTGAACTGTATGCATAAGCATTAGCGTAAAAAGTGCATACGAATCCTTAGCATACTATTGACTCACGAATGCGTCATACACACGCACGAGGCTAGGTACTGTAGTAGTGAACTTGGGCCCCCCTTCCCTCAGTACTTTGTGGCCAGGGAGGCAAATGGCCTGAGGCAAAAATTTAACTGCAACCCCCCATGCCAAATTCTTGACCTAAAGCCTTCCTTCCAACCATAGATGTACCTTGATCAGAATGCATTTTCTATAATACTGGTGTCTTTTTATGCAGCACAAGGGTCTTTGGGGCCCCCTCTGGCTCCTGGGCCCGGTAGCGGCTGCTACCGCTGCACCCCCTATAGCTACGCCCCTGAGTGCGCAGGTTGCTGGTTGAGTCCAGAATAATACTGATCTAGAAGTCATAAATTAATCACATAATTCCTAACAGAAGGTAACATACAGAGTCAAAACAAGCCTGATAAGGGCAATCCCACTGTCTTTGAACTATTATTACCGGTTGTTGAGGCAGGATTTGGGTGATTCCACTTATACTAGCCTCCTACCCAGTGGTGTACCTACTATATAGGCAGACCACTCAGCTGCTATGGGGCCCATAAGGAAGAGGGGTCCGCAGTGGAGGAGAGGCCCCGCCCCCTAATTGCTCAGTCTATCTTCCTATAGCTAAAGGACCTTTGATGATGTCAT
>ONZH01003372.1:0-35487 GCA_900303285.1 Rhinella marina
TAAATAAAGACAATACAAAAATTAAAAAGTTATAGAAATAGTTACTAGTATTAGCAATAGTATAGCAGACTACGTACACACACATACCCCAGCTTTATTATTAGTTATTTATTCATTTTAGACATAGTTTAGTAGAATTTTTATGTGTACAATATACAGTACAAATTTTTTTTAAATCTAGGTACTCGTTTCAGCTATATTTAGTGCAGCGAGGGGGGTTTCTGAGTAAACTATACAAACACACACTTTTTTTTTTTCATTTATGAAATAAATGTAAAAAAAACAGCCAAACACTTAAAATGTTCAAAAAGATAAATACAGAACAGCACACGAAAGTCAACATAAAAAAGTCACTTTGAAGGGGCTTGTAATGTTTTATCACTGTCCAACATCTATATGGTGCCATAGAACCAGCAATAAGAAAAATAAGCCGCCAAACTGCACTGTAGCCTTTTAACGTCTTGCAGTGGGCCCAGCCAGTAGATAAATTACACAAATAGAGTCCATTTTCACAGTACAAATGTATGGTACTAGTTTTGGAAATGTTTTGCCTTCAAACATTTGTAACTGAAAAAAAAATTAATAAGAAAGGAAAAAAATGCATTTTTTCATGATTTTCAGTTGTTCCTTAAATATATATTATTATAATATTGTATTTGTCATCTATTTGTCATTTGTCATCTTGGCACAAAAGAGAGTTCTAAGTAGTCCCGTGAAAAATCATATCAAATACATGTAGATTGGCTTAGAAATCATTTAGTTATTTGCAGTTATATAGGCCCATTGCTACAAGTGAAAAATTGGCCTGGTAAGGTAATGAAGCGGGTAATATACATTTATTGTTATTACCTATTCTATATAAATAAGTGTGGTTAAATTATAACATACACCTTGACATGACATTGCTCACTCAAGCGAAGCAGTAACAAAAAATACATGACTTCACTATTACTAGATATATACGCCACAGAATATCTAAGTAATGTAAATCTTTTCTACACCTCACTGCCTTGGAGAAAGTCCAAGTATCAATTACCGTAGACTGACTGACTTTCTGCAATATTATTTTTCAGTCCTCTTAGGAAAAAATACAAGTCTGGATGCAAAACTGCAAAACTAGCACTGAATCAGACATCTGATGGGATAGCCATTTAACCCTTTTCTGACTCAGGAATTTTCCTTTTTTGCGTTTTTTCCATTCAATATGCAGTAAAATTGACTTCTGCTCTTCATTCTCCAGGTCAGTATAGTTACTGCAATACCACATATGTATAGTTTTTCTTGTGTTTTAATACTTATAAAAAAATTATTTTTTTCTTTTCATCACCATATTCTGACCCCGATAACTACCTCCACAACCATGTCTACTGAGATCTGTGAGGGTTCATTTTTTGCGGGACCACTTGTAGTTTTTAATAATACCATGTCGAGGTGAGTATGACTTTTTAATAACTTATTATTAAGTTTGGAAGGGATAGTGATGACAAAACATCAAATAGGCCATTTTTTTCCATTACGCCATTAACCGTATGGAATAAGTTTTTTTAATATTTTAATAGTATGGCCGTTTTCGTATGCGACGATGCCAATGATGTTATTTTTTTTATTTATTTTGATTTTGGGGGAAAGGGAGGTGATTTGAGTTTTTATATTTTTTATTTTTGTTAGATTTTGTCAAACTTTTTAATTTTTTTTTTTAGGTCCCCAAGTGGAACACAACATGTAATCATGAAGAGTAATGGAATTTTCTCCATTATCCCATACAGAAATCGCTATATTACAATCCAGTGCTGCCACCTGCTGGATTGTAATCTACAAGTAATGAGCCAGTCTCATTACTTACATGAAATGCATTCCCTGATCTCCGCCTGGGGTGGAGTTCCTGCCCGCGAATCTCGTACTTCTGGGTTTCTGGCCTCTCAGATGTGTGATCACAGGAGGCATCTGGTAGCCAAGGCGCTCGCTTTGTTCCAGAGAGGATGCCATCTTTAAAGACCAGTACATGTACGACAGATGTCAGGAAGGAGTTAAACAATTCACGAATGAGAGACTATATATGGGATTGTAGATTTATTACAAAGGATTGCAAAACAATTTTATAAATGAAGGCCAACAATTGACGTTTTATAGTTAGCCTTTTTAAGCTTTATAATATTAGGATATCCATATCTGTTTTCATCTTATCTAAAATATGCAAGAGGACTCCTGGCACACTAAGGGTAGAGTCCCACAGAGTCTATCAGACAGAAATTATGTAGAAAAGGCTAAATCTAAATCTTGTCTAAACTGCAAACAGTGTAAGCCTAGGAAAGCAGTCTAAAAATGTATCAAACTGTATGTCAACTTTAGTGCATGGGTAGACTTTGAGGGATCTTTATCCAGGGGTGCACCTAGCCTTTCTGCTGCCTGAGCCCCTTCCCCCCAGTGCCAATTTCTTAACCTAACCCCTTTGCCACAATGAAAGTGCTCATTGCCCATGGCCCTTCCGCTGCCCCCCTTTTTGCCCCTACCTGGTGCTACCTAAGGTGATCGCCTCACCTAGCCTCATTGGTGGTGCACCCCTACATTTATCAAATGTTTTATGCCACTATTATAAGGAACAAAAGGCATTCATTATTCACACTATATTTGTGCAATAATTTGCAACCTTTCATTTCTCTTGCCACCTCTGAAAGTGGGTTGTATAAAGAAACTGACATAAATTCTAAACTGGAGTAGTTCAAATCTACATCAGTTCATAGCTGGTGTGGATTTGAATTTATGAGACACGGATTACTTGGAAAGACACTTAATTTATTAAAACACCTGTGTCTGTACGTGCTGTGTGGCACAGCAGGAAATTACAGTTGGAATCCACTTGAAAAAGGCCACCTTCACATGGTGAGTGTGCCCAAGTATTTGTTTAAAATATATATAAATTATGCTTAGTAGAAATAGATCAATGTCTTTTTCTCCAGAATCTGTTATACCTATGATATTATACCCATAATCCAGTGTAAGCCAATATGTTTCAAAATTAGAACAGTTATCTTCTCTGCATTCTAGTATTTCTGCACACTACTAAGGCTACTTTCACACTTGCGTTGTAAGGATCTGTTTGTGAGATTCGTCACAGGCTCTCAAAAACGGTCCAAAACTGATCAGTTTTGTCCTAATGCATTCTGAATGGAAAAGGATCCATTCAGAATGCATCAGTTTTGCTTCTGTTTGCTTCAGTTTAGTCAGCACTCCGTTTTGGAGGCGGACACTAAAACGCTGCTTGCTACGTTTTGGTGTCCGCATGAATAAACTGATCCAAACTGATCCGTCATGACTCACAATGTAAGTCAATGGGGACGGATCCGTTTACAGAGACACAATAGAAAACGGATCCGTCCCCAATTGACTTTCAATGGAGTTCATGACGGATCTGTCTTGGCTATTTAAAAGATAATACAACCGGATCTGTTCAGAACGGATGCAGACGGTTGTATTATCATGACAGAAGCGTTTTTGCTGATCCATGACGGATCCAGCAAAAACGCTGGTGTGAAAGTAGCCTAAGCAGCATGTGAACAGTCATAAAGTGGTGACCTCAAGGTCCAGAAATCTACCAATTTTTAGGAAGGTTGGCAAATACATGCACATGATTTCCTACACACATTATCCACCAATGTAATCAGTGACTTCCACCAACGCTGCAAAATGTGAGATACAAGGTAAAAGGACTTCAGATTTACATGGGACTGTCATAGAGAACATTCCTACTAGAAAGCTGGTAGTGCGGCTGTACATTAGTTGCCATCGGGTGGAAAGTTTAATAAAGTCCTAGGAAGCTGCTGGCCACCACCAGGTCCTATTCCACAAGCTTGCTGGGAAGTGAGCTCTGGACAACCGGTGCCACTGCAGCACGCTGCTGTGGCATTCTGTGAGGTAGAAGTGGCCTCTTTGTAAGAACAGAAGCATGACATCCTTGAAACAACAGTTTCCAGGCAAAGCAAACTCAGTTAAGAACTATGCAGAGTTGAAATACTTAGTTCCTGATAAAGTCATTCCACTTGTTATTTTGTAACTGTAATCTAGCACAGATACATTACCACCTGGGATACAGTTCTTTTATGAAGAATGTGCCTTGATTCATTCGTACCTCCTACATGTTCCATTCAGTGTTAGAACTGTTAAGAGGTTTTCCCATCTTAAACTATCCTCCCCACCCCAACTTCTCACCTGGATGCAAGTTCCAGAGGTGGTCTGAATTACAGAAACAGCAATGGGTTGTCCTAAGCTGTTTCCATAGCTCCCATACCAGTGAATGGAAGTTACAGAAACAGCATAGCAGAGCGAACTATGCTGTTTCTGCATTTCATAAGTTTACAGAAACTGCCATTCACTTGTATTGGAGTAGTGGAATCATACAGTCTTCTTAGCTGTTTCTGTAGTTTTGACCACCTCTGGCTGCTGCATCTATTAAGGAGGGGGCAAGTAGGCCCCATTTTAGAGAAAGGTATGGGTCCCTGAGGTTGGATGCACATCTATCAGACATTTATGGAATTTACTGTGAATGTGCTATAAATGTTTGATAGGGAATACCCCTTTAAGGCAGGAAAAGACTGGAAATTATGTGGCTGGGCTTCCTATACAATGACCCCACACAACAGCTCTGCATACGTGTTCAGAAGCATTGTCTAGTTTTGGCTGGAATTGTTTGATCAAGAACATTTCATAATTTGATTATAAAGTTAAACACCAGCATTTAATTTAATTAACGTCTTTCACTTCAATGATCTAAAAAAGAAAATATTGCAAAGGGATGCCATTTTAATAACTGTAGATACCAGATGAAATGTTTTCCAGACACATCTCGAAAAGAACTTAGTTGGGTGCTTAAGGGGCTTTTAATAATGAGTATATTTTGTTTGGGGCTATTTGTAATCTTCCTATTTCACTTGAAGTGTTTGCTTGATTAAGAACAGCTAATACTAATATATATCCATTCTGTAACATTTGGGCAAAAATCATTATTACATTTAGAAGCCGGTCTATAATTGAAATGTTGCAGAAACATAAAAAATGGTTAACAAATAAGAAATCATTACAAAATTGACCTTAACTTTTACAGCATGAATAAATCAAATTGTAGAATTGGTTATATTATTTATTATATCTGTGGAAAAATCACATAACATTAAAGAGGTTGCCCAGGACTATTTTTGAATTTCCACCCATCCACAGGACCTGTGAAGAGAGCTATCGTATACAGTGGTCCCTCAAGTTGCAATATTGATAGGTTCCAGGACAATCATTGTATGTTGAAACCATTGTAAGTTAAGTAATCGGTTCCAAAGCCCCAAAATGTCATCCAGGATAAGAGAAAATAAAGATTTAAGAAAATAAGCAGATCCTTACATATACTAGTCAGAAAGAGCTGCAAACCAGCAACTAATACAACTATTTTACCAGAGAATTGGCCTTGATTGGTTGGATCTGAGTCTGAGGCATTGTATGTTGAGTCTAGTTTCAACTTAAGATGGCCCAGAAAAAAACATTGTATGTTGAAAATATTGTAACCTGAGGCCATTGTATCTTGAGGAATCACTGTATATATTTTCTCCCCACCTCTCCTGGGCTTTCTCTATTGGACTTCGAGTCCCCGCCTGTAAATATTACGCATGCTGCTGCATTCAATGACTGGCCTCAACGATGATGTGTCCCCAAACTGCATGTGGCCCAGTAGTGATAAGCTGCTTGGAGACATGCTACTGCTGAGGCAATTGTGCACATGAACCTGGCTGTGCAGGCATTTTACAGACATGGCCCAGAAGTTAGGTAAAGACAACCTGGGAGCCATAGTGCAGGGCTCAGCAAAAACGCTTCCGTTACTGATAATACCGCCATCTCCATCCGTTATGAACGGATCCAGTTGTATTATCTTTAACATACCCAAGACGGATCCATCATGAACTCCATTGAAAGTCAATGGGGGGCGCGGATCAGTTTTCTATTGTGTCAGATTGTGTCAGAGAAAACGTATCCGTCCCCATTGACCTGCATTGTGGGTCATGATGGATCAGTCTTGCTCCTCATCTCATGACGGAAAGCAACCCGCAGCATGCTGTGGTTTGCTCTCTGGTATGAGAACGGAGCGGAATTCATTTTTGTGCATTCCGTTCTGTTCAGTTACATATTGTCCCCATTGACAATGAATGGGGACAAAACGGAAGCATTTTTCTCTGGTATTGAGACCCTATGATGGATCTCAATAACGGAAAATATTAACACTAGTATGAAAGTAGCCTTAGCTGGGTACAGAAGGGGGAAATGTAAGTAAAAATCCTGGACAACCCCTTTAAATCATTTTTCCACATTTATAATATTGAAAATATGTAATTTATATGAGGGACAACATATAATATCCAAATATAATTGCAACACTTTTTTGACAATTGCCATGGGATGCAGGCATAACATTCTTGTTTTCTGATTCGTGATGCAATGAAAATACTGTTTTAGTGGGGCCACAACAATAGGAGATGCAGAGGTTGCAGCAGCATCAGGACCTTGGTGCCCAAAGGACCCAATGTCTTCTCTGCGCAAAAGAAAAAGAGCAGATTTGCCTGCAGGGCCCATCTACACATATTGGGTCCTGGCCTTTGCCTTCTAAGAAGACAATTCTGTATTTACTTCATTGTCTGGAGTGAGAACAGGCTGCTCTAGTAGTAAACGTAATGTTTAAAGGAACTTGTGGATAATTCTCACTCATTGATATAGTTACATAGTTGATATGGTTGATCAAAAACATGGAGGGGCATTTATCATAGACCAGCGTTTTATGCTTTCATAACCCCTACACTGCCAGAGGATGCACCTAATTTATGGAGAGGCGCAGGCTTCATTACATATTAGGCACATTGCCCAGCAGTCCATGCGCCTAGACTAAAATCTATGGGAGGTCGGAGATTTTTGTCTTGATTTATGCCAGAAAACTGGTGTAAATGAAGATAAATGCTCCAGGCCTGCCGGCCCTGCACTTAACACGCCTTCTTATCTGAAAGTGTTGAGGACGGTGCAGAAATGCTACTTGCGGGATATGCAACTTTTTATGCCATAAAAGTGGGGGGTGTGGATGATAAATTCCCCCCAATGGTTCATCAAGACCAACCTATAATTCTGCTACCTTGATCCAGAAGAAGTGAAAAATCCTATGAGATAATTACTAATTGCCCCAGATTACACAAAAAGAATTCCTTCCCAAATCCAAATATAGCAGACAGGATAAATCCGTGGATCAAGGGGCCATTTCCAGGAATCTAGCGATCATAAATTATTATATTATTTATTTCAAGAAAAGCATCCTGAACCCTCCTGATAATCCTGTGGGTTTCCATCGTCATGGAAGCAATCATGGATTGTTCCATCATCATTTGGCTATTACAGTAAAGGAACCCCATTAATGTGGATAGTGAAACCTTCTTTCCTCCAGACATAGAGGATGCCCTTGGTTTCAGGTCTTGGTGTAAAAAGATAATTAGAAAGATCTCTGTGTTGTATATCTATACATTGTAATAAGATGGCTTTCTTTTTTTTCCCAAACTGATTAACCCAAGTTTGATTACCTGGTACTGTATTGGTAATACACCCATTCACTTAATTACCAGTTAATATCTTCCCCTTTCATTTTGTAACCCCACCTCCATTTATTCTTTTTTCCCTCTCTCACTTCTTCTTGTTCTCTCAGGTCTTGTGTTAGCCTGATGTTGAGTGCCCTCCTAAATACTCACTGTATCCAATATATTATTCCTAATCGGCAGTGGGTGTGCTGTAGAAGTGAGCACCTTCACCATTTTTAACTTACCTGGGTAGAGCCACTGTAGACCCATAGAACAAATGTTAGCCTGATGTGCTAAAATATTCTCAACTACTCATTAAGCATTTGGGTTGTATTTCAACTCTTCCTTACCTATTATACAATGATGCTTTTTGATTGACTTGACTTTCGGTTTCCCTGGACACCCTGGTCAGTATGTATGTGGTGTGCATTTTGTACCTACTTCCTGTTTATTTTATTTTTATTCTTTACATGGTTCTTGGAATTTAGAACTTGAGCCTTAAACAGCGAACATCCGAGAACAGCGGTCTGTATTCAGTCTATGTACCAGCAGAGACATGCAGGCATGGTAGCATCCGTTAAATCTTTCCTCCATTACTATTATGTCAGAGTATATACTGGATCTCTTCTGAATTTTCTGTTGACCATGCATTTTTCAATGGCAATCCCATTTATTTTTACAGTTTGTGGTATATTATAAATGCTGTCCTTGTACCTGATGTACATAGATTTTTTGTCACTTATTATAAGTGCACTTTTATCGTGCTGCATAAATTGTAGTCATTATTTTACAGAAAATATTTAATTGGTGGTTTATTTTCCTGTATATGTAATACTTCAACCTTGTAAGCATGAAATATTTAGTCACTTAGTCTTCTCTAGGGCAGTAAATGGATGTCTGCTTCCATTTTATGAAAACTTAAAGTGCATTAAAGAATAATGAAGTTAGCAATGTAACATCTAAAATAAAAAAGATTGAGCATTGACGAACATGGTGCCATGTAGTTGTAGCCACGTACATGCGTAAGTCGTATTATTTGGTCTGAGAGTACATTGTAGCTTGGACAGATGTCTGCTTCACTATTCCCTATGGAAAAATTTGATTTTTAATATGTGGCTTAAAGGGCTTGTCCAGCCTTTAAAAGTGATGGCCTATCCCCAGGACAGGCCATCACTAGTTGATCAGTGGTGGTCCAACACTAATCAACCCGGGCAATCAGCTTTTTTGGTGTAGCTCCATTACTGTAAGTCAGCACTGGGGCTACACAGCTCCATCAAGCATCTAGAAATCCACTTGACTATTTTTCTGTTTTTAGGAGTCTGAGGAACACATTATAATGCAGATCACGGACTGTTTGCAGGCCAATCAGCTTTTCGGATGTAGATCCACCACCAGAAGTCAGCACTGGAACTGCACTACTCCATCAACCTTGTCATGATGGGAGCGTGTTACTACACTGCTGCTCCTATTGAATTCAAGAAGGATAATCCAATACTTAGTAAAAAGCTGGACAACCCCTTTAATAACATTTGCAATATAATTTAGTCACAAATAAAATATTAAATCACAACCTATTTTAAGACTTCTTACTATGTGTAATTAAAGCATAGTAAAGGTTTATGTGAAATTTCTGATCCCAAGTTATGAAAATCTATACTTTATAAAATAACTTTAAGTTGAACCAGTTCATTGAACACGTTCATTGAACACGGTGTATATAGCAATAATATGCAAAATAACCGTAGAGCCCCAGTTATGGGTCTTCAACACAGTGAAAGCCAGATATCCCTTAAAGGAAGGAAAACAAAGCAAAGGGGTGTCCCCATTACAGAGATCACCAAATCCACCATATTAAGTGGCCCCTGTGTCAAGATCCCGCTCTTTTACAAGCTTTAAGGATGTGACGGGGAAGACCTAAGCCAGTTATCCATCTACAGACAGCTGTATCAGAGTATTGCCCCTCATCAGTGTGGAGTAGGATTCTGGCTAACCAGGAGCAATGCCTTGGAGACTACTCAAACAAAACAATATCTGATCTCAGGGAGACAGCTATAAAAAACACTGTGGAGTCTCATTATATAGCAATAAGAGAGAGAAGGTAAAAAAAGGTCTCTGATGGGGAGCCTGGATGTCACCCAGCTGCCATCTATGCAAGGATGTTTAGAAATGTCCTTGCAGAAATAAATGTCCAGTTCCTAATCCTTCTCCCCTCTCCATAAACTTATATGTAATCTGGTCCTTCACTGAGCAGGCAGTCCATCTTCACTGTGGACATTTGTAAATTGAGGGTTAGTGAAGAGGAGCAGAAGAAAAGTCTGGTAAGAGGAGAAGTAAGCATCTTTTTCTGATAAGATATATACATAGTTTCTTATATTTAGTTATTCTATTGATTTATGGAAAAATGAAATGACAATTACTCTTTAAATTAATTTTTTACAAGATTTTTGTCATTTACAGCTGTTAATTTCAAAGAAATCACAAGGTTTACCTATAGGCACAGTAGGCCCCTGCTTACAGTTGGCCCTGGGGAAATGTTATATATATATGTTACATTTACATATGAATAAACTGAATGTAGTGTATACATATGTTAATTATGGGTGTTTATATGTTTATAGGCCTCACTGTATTGTGGGATTGTGAGGGCGACACACAGGAAGGAAAAAAAGAACAAGACTTCAGAGGATAGTAGTTGTTGTGGGAAGTGCTCTACAACATTCAGTTTTATTTTGTAAGAGAAAATGAACATTTTAAACTATAAATGATTTAAATTGTGCCCTACTTGATGACATGGCATCTATTTTTACAGATTTCTAGCAATCTGTTTTGAGATGTGAATTCAGTACTGGATTCATGAACAGTGTGCTACTGTATGTTTCCACCACAAAAAGCTTTTATAGTTTTTCCTAGAACTACAATAGGTTAAGTGCCCTCCAGCACACTGTAGTAAGAGTAAAACTCCACCTTTGAACTATGGGGGAGATCCCCTGCCCTGCTGGAAGATGCACTTAATTTATCAAAAAGTGCACACCTCGTCATAAATTAAGCACATCCTCCATCAGTCCATGTGTCTAGAATGAAATCTACACCAGCTTGTACCGGGCGTAGATATCAGTGATAATTTACACCTGAAAGCTAATGTAAATAATGATAAATATGCTGGGGTCGATGGCCATGTCCACACCAAGACCCCGTTTTACTGATAGTAATGGTGGCCTATAAAACTCTTTGTGCCATGTCTATGACATAATTATTCCCACAGCTCTTCTCCTCCTCATATACTTTATCATTCCCCAACCTATTGCAGCTGAAGCACTATATGCAACATTCCTTATTGTTGCAGATACTGCCAGATATATATCTTATCTCCCCTAGTAATTTCTTTATTTACAAAAAATGGTGATAATACACTACTGGAAAATGAAAAAAAGAACACCTGGAAAACCTAAAGGGGTTGGCCTATCTCAGATATTGATGGGTTATGCCATCAGTATCAGATAAGTGTGGGTTCCACCTGTAATGCCTCCCGGGGGTCCCAGGTGGCGCACGCGTACTTACCGCTGCTGCCGGCGTTCTCGCTCTTTGCTGCCATGATGTTTGTTGTTTGGTCAGTGTGAAGTCTTGTTCTCTTTTGCCCTGGGCTCCAGGTGCTGCATTTTATTAGGTCAGCTCCTTAATTGTTTCCTCCCCTTTCCTCCTGTCTGTAACTATATAAGTCCTCCTTGGACACTTACTCCTTGCCTGAGCGTTATAAGTCATCCTGACTTGCGAAGGTTCCCGTATTGCCTTAGTCCTGCTGTAGTGTGAACACCGCTCTAGTCCTGCTATAGAGTGAACACTGTCTTGGCCTGCTGAAGTGTGAACACCGCTCTAGCCCTGCTGAAGTGTGAACTCCGCTCTAGTCCTGCTGAAGTGTGAACACCACCCCAGTCCTGCTGCAGTGCGAACATTGCCCTAGTCCTGCTGTTGTTTGAACACTACTATCCAGTACCTGGCTTCCGTTCCTGGCTCCTGTTCGTGGTTCCTGTTCCTGATTCCCGCCCCTGGCTGATCCTCTCCGGTCTGCTTCCAGTGCATTGCTGACTCCAGTCATCCTTCCACATCTCCTCCCTTGGTGTATGTCTGTCCTGCGTATCTGTCTCTCTGGTGTTTTGCACCTTAGTACTCTGTCCGTCTGGCCAGCTGTCACGAGTATTGTCTCACCCCAAGAGGTAGCGACCTGGTGTACCTCCTCGGGAAAGCCTATCCCCACCATCAGATGTACTGTGAAGAACGGGAGGTACACTTAGACAACGCCCTTAGGGGAAGACATTCTCGTGACACAGTGGATCCACATCCACTGATCTTGACACCACCTCTGAGACCATCTCCTATCTCCAGAACTGAGCCATTGAAGTAAATGGAGAGCATCTGTGCATGTGCAGCCAGGGGTGGATTAAGGATCCCATGGGCCCTGGGCAGTTTATAATGCATGGGCCCCTGCCCCGCCCCCACACGCATTTTGCCTCCTTAAAAAAAATAAACGCAACTAAACAGACCAAATCTTGAGCAGCCAGCTTTAACGAACAGAAAGGACAGATTGTCAGCTCAGTGCATTACAACTGACCGCTCAGAAGCTTGCCACATCATAACTCAGTGGCCATGAACTATACAGGTGATGCATTGCTTATGACTATGCACATGGGTTTTTTTTGCTGTATCTATACATATTTATATTGTCCTCATGCTATAATACCTATAGATGCAGCATATTATATAAGTTCTACAGCAAGGCTTTATCCTTTGTGAAGTGTATTAAGGCAACATCAGGCCAGGCTTGCAGGCTAATGTATTTACCCTATGCTTCTATATGTATTAAAGCCTGAGGGCTATCTGTAAATATAAGCAGAATAGGGTTAAATAGGTTACCTAGCAAGCCTGGTCTAATGCTGCCATAATACGCTTCACACAGCATAAGGCCTTGCTGGAGAACTTATATAATATGCTGCATCTATAATGAACCCTAAGGGCTATCTTTAAAAAGATTACTCACCAAGGCCTTATGCTGTGTTTTTACCATATTGAGGCAGCATAAGGCCTTGCTGGGTAACCTATTTAACCCTATGCTGCATCAATAACTAATTTCGCCTAAGGGCTATCTTTAGATACAAGCAGCATAGGGTTAAAAAGGTTACTCACCAAGGCCTTTTGCTGCCTCAATATGGTAAAAACACAGCATAAGCAGGGTTGCCAACCTTTCTTTCAAATTTTTCTGGACAACTGGACCAAAATTTACGGACAGCCCAAATTTTTTACGGACATAAGCCGACACCCCCTTTTTTAGAGGACATACCCCTTTTTAAAGGACACACCCCTTTCCACGCCCTCAAAATGCCCTTGAATTAAAGACACCACAGAATAAGAAGAATTGTTCAGTAATTAAAAATAAAATATGGCAGCAACATATGGAAAAAAAATCCACAATTCTCAGCTGTTCCAACCCTGCTTCTAGTCTGAGTGCTTTGTTTATATGGCTGCAGTGATGATGCCTATGACACGCTGGACTTTCTGGCATCATTTCCACTGCCATGTCAACAAAGATTGACAGGGACGTAACGGGCAAGTGTGCACATCTGTCATAGTGCTGGTTATGTGCACACTGATGTGCAGGTGTATGGCATGTGTCCACCGCAGCCAGTCCTCAGCATTAGACCACTGACTGGTGATTGGCTGCAGCAGTAACATACCATATACCCCGCTGCAGTTAGTTAACAGCTGCAGAAAATGGCATTGAAGGAATAGGTGAGACATATTTGGATGGACATTACATTCACCAATACCAAACACACAAGATGATACAGCACCACATACCTCTTAAGTCCAGTGACGTCTTCCTGATGTAGAAGTTCTCTTTTCTCATCTTCTCTGTTTTGCCCAGACCACCATGATGAGTTCTTTCAGCCACTTCTTCTCTCTGCAGAGTTTGCCACAAAGACACCTTAGATTACCCAATTTTCTATCCTCCTGATGCCCCAACAGTGTTATCCTGCTGCTACCCCCAATACTGTGCCCGTCATACTCCCCAATGTCCCCAGATATTATACTGTAGAAATAACAGGGCCATATAGGTGGGCCCCCCATAGTAACAGTGCTCCCCAAAGTCCCACTAATACTAATAATTCTCTCCCAGAGTGCCCCAATAGTGATAATGCTTCACGAGTAGCCCTTTTAGCAGAAGTGCCCTCCATATTGTACCAAATAATGATAACACCCCCAATAGTACCCCTCGTAGTAGTAATAATTCCCCAGAATATAAATAATGTTTCTCATAGTGCATCCAGTAGTGCTCCCAGAAATGATAAGGCCCCGCTATCATGTTCCCAGCAATTATAATACCCCTTATAGTGCCCCTAGTAGTATAGATAGTCCCCTTTAGTGCCCCAATAGTTCAGATGGCCTCCTGTAGTGTCCCCGGTAGATTAGATGGCCCCTTTAGTGCCCCCACTAGTTTAGATGGCCCCCTGTAGTGCACCAGTAGTTTAGATGGACCCTGTAATGCCCCCAGTAGTTTAGATAGCCCCCAGTAATGCCTCACAGTCATTTAGATGGCCCCTGTAGTGCCCCAGGAATTTAGATAGGCCCTATATAGAGCTCTGTCATTTCAAAAATTATAATACCCTTTATAGTGCCCCATGATTATAATGCCCCCAGTAACTTAAACCCTCCCCTATAGTTCCTCCAGCAGCCTAACAGCCAAGAGCCCCCCCCCCACCAGGCGCCTTGTTGCCTTTACTTGTCTTGCCTAAGCCCGCGGCCCGCATCTGCTCTCCAGTCTCCACCAGTCCACACGCACCGCCCTCGGCATTAGCAGTGGCGCTGACAGCCCGCCCAGCCCCTGCCTCCACCTCCAGGTAATTACATTTACTAGGATCCTTGCGTGCTTATGTTACGGCGCATCGGCCCACCATCTCAGAGCGGCCAGGGAGAGCCGCTGGAACTTTTCATTGCAATACCCGAAGTCTGTACGCGTAATTGCGTACGCAGTACAGACTTCGGGTTTTCAGCACTAAAATTCACGGACGCTGTTTTTTTCTGCCGGACGCTACGGATGGCAGAGAAAAACAACGATTTTTTGTGGACTGTCCGTAAATTTACGGACGGTTGGCAACCCTGAATCCGGCCTGTGCCCCCCCAGGAGGCTGGGCCCCGGGCGGTTGCCCAGATTGCCCTCATTATAATCTGCCTATGTGTGCAGCCTTCCTCTGTTCACCTTTATGGAGGGTACGAAAATAGCACAGAGCCTGCTTGATTATTCCCGCTAGTCCATAGTAGTAAATGGAGCGGTGGCTTCGCTTGTAAAGTCCACTGTATGCAGATTTCTGAGTTGAGTGCGTTTGTTTGGCTATTTTTGGAACTCCCATAGAGAGCACGTCATACATGTGTGGTGTTCTCTTTTACTTTGGGGGCTCTGTTCTAGAGATAGAAGCGGGTCCCAGAGGAGGACATTAATGGCATATTTTAACAGGGACTGGCTGGCAAATGTTAACCTGTTTAACTTCGCCTACCGTATAAAGGCAGTATAAGTAAATGAGTTGCTGCCACTGTGTCATGGTGATATTCCATCAATGCCTCAGATAAGCCAACCCCTTTAATGTGATTGAGCTGAGATTAACACAATATGGATAAGGATATGTTGAGACAGGTTCACATTAAAGGGGTTATCTAGGAAATAATGATAACCTATCCTCAGGATCAGAGGCGTAGCTAGAAGTTCAGCGCAGGGGGGGCAAAACATACTTGAGTGGGCCCCCCACTTAGTGGCTTCCCAAACGCACGTTTCCAACTTCACAGGCACATACTACTAGTTGTGGTTATAATATTGTATTAGAAAGATGACTGTATAAACTCCTAGATCATCTATGCTGTAAAGTACAGTACAATAGACTTTCTACATACCCTAGTCTAAATACTCTACCACATAATGCAGTAAAATATAGGAGTAATAGGAGTAAAAAACAAGGGGACTCCTATGTTAAAGGAAACCTGTCCCCAGTTTTTACATCACTAAACTAACAGCCCCTTGCCCCCATCCGACCTCAGATCAGCTTAATGTGCCCCCATCAGACCTCAGATCAGCGTATTGTGCCCCCATCAGACCTCAGATCAGCGTATTGTGCCCCCATCAGACCTCAGATCATCAGAATGTGCCCCCATCAGAACTCAGATCATCAGAATGTGCCCCCATCAGACCTCAGATCATCAGAATGTGCCCTCATCAGACCTCAGATCAGCTTAATGTGCCCCCATCAGACCTCGGATCAGCTTAATGTGCCCCCATCAGACCTCAGATCAGCTTAATGTGCCCCCATCAGACCTCAGATCAGCGTATTGTGCCGCCATCAAACCTCAGATCAGCCTACTGTGCCCCCATCAGACATCAGATCAACAGAATGTGCCCCCATCAGACCTCAGATCAGCAGAATGTGCCCCCATCAGACCTCAGATCAGCCTATTGTGCCCCCATCAGACCTCAGATCAGCGTATTGTGCCCCCATCAGACCTCAGATCATCAGAATGTGCCCCCATCAGACCTCAGATCAGCGTATTGTGCCCCCATCAGACCTCAGATCATCAGAATGTGCCCCCATCAGACCTCAGATCAGCGTATTGTGCCCCCATCAGACCTCAGATCAGCGTATTGTGCCCCCATCAGACCTCACATCAGCGTATTGTGCCCCCATCAGACCTCACATCAGCGTATTGTGCCCCCATCAGACCTCACATCAGCCCACACGCAGCTTGCGTCAGGTCATAGTGTGCGCGGGCCAGGGAAGAGAGTGGAGCGCCGGACCGCAGAACACCCGCAGCGCAGGACAGGTAAGAAAGGTTTTTATTTTAACCTTATGTGGCTGGGTGGGCTGATCTGAGGTCTTATGGGGGTCCCTACATACAAGTGAGCGCTTCCATAATGGAAGCGCTCACTTGTATTCGCCGAACTGTATTAAGGCCATCCCTGCTGGCCCCCCAGAGGCACTGGGCCCAGAGCCGTGGCCCCCCCTGCCCCCCCGGTAGCTACGCCTCTGCTCAGGATATGCTATCATTATCACATCGGCTGGGGTCCCAGTCCTGGTACCCCCACTGATCAGCTGCTTTAGGGAGCCACATAGCTCACCGGAGTTCTGGTGGGAGCTTACCAAGCACAGTGCCATACATAGTATAGCGGCTGTGCTTGGTATTGTAGCTCAGCCCCATTCATTTCTATTGGGCAAAGCTGCAAATAGGCCATGTGAACGATGTACAGTGACGTCACATGGACTAGGAAGAGGCCGCTGCTCTCAATAGGTCATCAATATAATTTACTGGATAACCACTTTAATACTGGGTGCCATCTGATTTTTCTGTAATACAGGCTACCACTCTGGCATCTCATACAGATGTTGGTATCCTCCTGTGGTACATCATTCCAAGATATATCAACTTGGACCTATTGTTTAGCCAAGTTGGTTGTTGACTGCTGTCCATTGGAGATCCATCACCTGATCCAGTCGAAGACATTCTCAATGGGTAAGAGATCTGGCGATCGGGCTGCTGGATACCCTGAAAAACACATTGTATAGTGCAGGCAGTGTGTGGTCGGGTGTTATCTTGTTGGACATATCTCCTGTCTCCTGATCCTTTGTATCTTCACACTTTGCATGGTGGCAGAAGGCGCTATTTAGCCCTCCTATGAACTCAGATGCAGCCATATTTAGTACCAATGAAGAACATGCTTTTATCGCTGAACACTATTGTTTGCCATTCATGCATCCATTAGGCTCTCTTGCAAGTAGTCTTGGCAATGATGAGAGGTCAGTGACAAACAAGCTACTGGAGTATGTGAATGCAGTCTTGCTTCAAGTAGATGGTTCCTTATGGTTATGCAATCACTGCAGGGGCTACTGCAGAGCCAATCTGTGATGCAATGGCTGTCCTTTGATATACAGCATCTCTCTTACATGGCGATCTCGGTATCTGTATGTCTTGACCATCCAAAACACCCTCTATGTGTGTGAATACCCTCCTGTGACCACTGTTGACACCACCAATGCGCTACAGAAACTTCAGACCATCTAGCATCTCAAAGTCCCACTATTTGGCCCTTTTCAAAGTCTGTGATTTGCATAAATGTTGATGAACTCATCTAGCAGGCAACACTTAGCACTTTAAAAATACTCAATCAATGGTGCAGTAAGAGAGAAGATGAAAAACAACAAAAGTGATGCGAGACAAAAAATGGCTCTGGAACATCTGTATGTAAAGTAAGAGCCAAAGTTAGCACATCCTGTAAATTCAGGGGAATGCACAGATATGCAATGCCATGGCTGAAAATGAAAATGTACAAGCAAACACAATGCAACAGAACTTTGCAAATTACTGCTACTACTTACTAGATAAAATGAATATGAGGCACTTTATACAGTATATTTTGATCAAAATCTTTTGTGCCCATCCATCTTTTGGATGAGAACCTACGCTATACAAGATGCCTCTTCCTGTGCCAACTGTTTTCCAATAAATTCAGGGAGCACAGGATCCACATGTATACTGAGCCTACTCTGTATGACACCTTTCCATGTGCCATTTGGCATGAAAAATGAATTCGTAGAGAGCAGGCTACAGCTAGCTATATACTACACTAATAAAATCAAAATTGTGGTAATAGACACAATTAATTTGATCAAAATATATTTGCAAAGTACCTTATATTTATTTCATGTAGTGGATATAGCAATAGTTTATATACTGTATGCTTGCAGAGTGTTGTCAACATTACATTTACAAAAAAGCTGTACTAGCCCTGCACACATATGTTGAGCAGAAGGTAGGCCAGTCTTTGGGCCTCTCTGTGTCTGGCAGAGTTCACATCAGCCCTAACGTATGGAGTTGTAACTATGGTCAAGGACAATATATGTCTTTCACAGCAGGCTGGGTAAATGTAGTTCTGGCCCGGGCACACCAGCAACTTGGCCAGGTGATGGCAATGCCACCTCTTCGTTGTAATGCTGGGATTTCTGCGCCAATGTCCTCCTTCGCCTCCTCATTCTCCCCTCTAGGCACAGTTCACAGTGGTCCTTCACCATATCACCTATGCCAAGCTATGTGTTTTCATGCAGTTCTGTACCTCGTAAGCATGGCCGTAATGAGCCACACTGGGGAGGAATTGCTCGGCATCATCAATAAAGAAAACAAACATTGGCTGTCTCCTCACCAACTGAAGATAGGAACCATGGTTACTGACAATGGGAAGAACATTTTGTCTGCGCTGCATCAGGGAGGGATGACCCATGTGCCCTGCATGGTCCCTGACTTCAATCCCATTGTAATTCAGTTCCTTAAAGAGGACCTTTTACCACTCCTGACATACCTGTTTTAATAGCTTCATGCATTCCCCATGTAATAACAATTCTGGAATATCTATTCTTATGGCTCTATGTTGTGCCATTCCTTTATTATTTGCACTAGAAGTTATGAATGAATTGCTATTTGCCTTTAGTAAAGGAACAGAGGGGAGGTGACCAGTTGGGGGTGTGTCCCTGCACAGACTGACTCTAGCCAATCAGTGCTGCCATGTTTAGTCTGTGCAGATACACACCCCAAACTTGTTACCTCCCCTCTGTTCCCTTACTGAAGACAAATAGCAATTCATTCATAACTTCTAATGCAAATAATAAAGGAATGGCACAACATACAGACAAAAGAATAGATGTTCCAGAATTGTTAGTATGTGGGGAATGCATGAAGCTATTAAAACAGGCATGTCAGGAGTGGTGAAAGGTCCTCTTTAAGTCTTCCACTGAACTGCAAGAGCTGTTACAAATGGCCAGGAAACTGTGCATGCACTCTTACCGTGCATAACATGCCCTCCTTGAGCTGAAAAGGCAAAATTCACTTCCCCAACATCACCAGATATGTGACGTTCCCACCCATTGAAACTCTACACTCCATAGGTTAGACCACCTGTACGAGCTGAGGAAGGTGGTCAACAATTTCTTAATGCTGCAGATGGACAGGTTTACTCCCTGGTGTAACTTGCATGTTAGCCACTGGCAGCTCATACTTGACATGTGCCATTAGCTCCGGCCCTTTGAGGAAGCCACATTATTTGTCAGTGGGCAGAACTCCTTCACATCCTGGAGGGGATGCTGAGAAATCTGATTGGCGAGGGGACAGAAGACGTGGCGCTACATCTCACGGCCACCTGAGCAGAGAAGGAGAAGGACACAAATACCCAGAAAGTTGATACACAACTAGGTGGTTTATCTGCCCATGTGACAGGAGAGGAGCTGAAGGGCGATGATGAAGACGACGTAGATGACCATGGCAGACCGTGGCAGTATGCAGTGGAGATGGAAGCAGGGAGGCCCTCCAATTGACAGCCACATTGTCAGGATTCAGCAGAGGGATGACTAATGACTCTGTACATTGTTAGACCCTCGCTACTGGTCAAAAATTGGGGCATTTTTTAGACCTTCTGAGAGGGATGCAAAAATGGACTACTATAAAGACATGCCTACAAGCACCATTTGACTGACGAACCCTTTGCACTCAAGCTCTACTGAAATGACTTGTGGGTGGGGCAGGAGCAGCACTGGCTCCATAAGCAGCCAGTTTAGTCTGGTATCTCTGATGAGCAGTTTTATTCAGCCGCCTACTGAGGAAAGCATCCAGCAGCAGCGTTACATCCAGCAGAACCTCAACCAGTAGGTGGTGGTATACTTGGACTGCACCCTGTCACCCATGTCCCAAGATCCCCTGGACTACTGGGCATGCAAATTTGAAGTGTCACCGGAACTGTTTGAGTTTCCCATGGGCAAGCTTTCTTGACCAGCCAGTAATGTACCATCAGTATGGGTGTTCAGTGCAGCAGGGGGCATAGTTATCCCTAAGAGAACTTGTCTTTCCTCCCAAAATGTTGAGAAACTAAACTTCATAAAGATGAATCAGGCATTGAACAACCAGATGCAACAGGTGCCTGATGCAACAAAACAGATAATTCTGGCACTAATGATCATACTATATTGTGCTGCCACACCGGAATATTCAGCAAAATGGGCCCTTAGTCCTGGCCATGTGCTGCTGCCACAATTCTGATGCTGCCACCCGGTTGTTGCCTCTATTGCCATTCCTACAGTGGCGGTTCTTGGCCTACTGATATGTACATGTTACATTTTTACAAGGCTGTGCATACCACTGGCACTTGCTATCACACTGCTTTTGTTGGGTTCTGCTACTACTGTGAACTGCCACCATCTTGTGCTGTATGCCACTGCTGCTGCTGTTCCCACTCTGTTGTCCCTGTTTGGCCGTGTTGACATTACCATTTATTTTTCCTTTCTTCTCATCTATCAGAAGAACAGAAAAATAGAAAAAAATAAAACAAAAAATGGATCCTGTATTTTGAGCATCTGCAAGGTCTCTTTGAACAGTATTTGATCAGTATTTGTAAGCCAAAAGCAGGAGTGGGTCCAAAGCACAGAAGAAATGCAAATATTTCCATTACATTTTATCTCCGTTTTTGGACCTACTCCTGTTTTTAGCTTACAAATACTGATCAAATACTGATGCAAAATACTGACCAAATACTGACTGTGTGAAAGAGGCCATTAAAGTCTTGCATGCAGGACTTTTTTCCACGTAAAAAAAAAATACTTCAGGTGTAAATGGGGAAAAAGGATGCAAATTGAACATAAGGCCTCTTTCACATGGTTAGTATTTTGCATCAGTATTTGTAAGCGACTATCAGGAGTGGGTCCAAAACATAGAAGAAATGCAAATATTTCTGTGACATTTTATCTCTGTTTTGGACCCCTATTAGGGTGAATGGCATTATACTGTGCTTCCTGCTGAGCTTTGCCTCATGCACAGTGTAGCATGGAGCTTACCATGGCAGGCCTGGAAAGCTTCAGCAGCGTCCAGGCTGCTGTGGTAACCAGTTGAAGCCCCACAATTTTACTGTGGGGATTCCGGTAGGAAGGCAGAGGGGGCCACAGATGCCATGATTGGCGTTGATTGCGGCATCTGAGGGGTTAAATGACGGGGTTCAGCAGGATTGTTATTCACCATCATTGCTGCCGAGTATCTGTTGTGTGATACAGCTGTCACACGCCTTGTATGGAGGGGGCTCACTGCAGCAGCCTGCTCCACATTCTCTCAGATACATGAATGCACTTCGCTTATCTCATCTCTCCCTCCTATGGTCCGACAGTTTGTGTGTGCCGGCATCTCTCTGTTCCTTCCCAGTGGGCACAACCACCAGAGTAGCTCTGCACTATACACTCCATGCCAGCTGCAGCTTACTCCTCCTGCATACTGTTCCTCGGACTGCCTATAGACCACGCACACTCTCTCTGGTTCTTAAAGGTGCACCATTCTTCTGTCCATTTGCCATCATCTCACTGCCTGACTACTGGATTTGACGTATTGCCACCTGACCTGATGTTGGCTTGATTCTTATATTGACTCCATGCAATAATGCTTTGCCTGTGGGTTGGTGTTGCCCAGTTCCAAGAATTCTTAGACTCACAGCAGAAGTGCTATTAGGCTGCTGGGTCTCACCAACTGCAGGTGTTGTGTTGCAGCAGCAGTGGTTGCCATGTGGTGCTGTGGCAAATTAATGCTGTGATCCCCCTTAACTAGGCTACTTTGACCTGGTGAGTAGGCCTATGCATTTTGATCAAAACATATACCAACTGCCTCGTGTACATGTTTATAACATATGCTCAGCAGCACTAGATCAATGTGGATGTGAAATCCATGTCTTTTTCTCAAGTCTATTAAATGTGCAGCCTTTCCTTTTTTTATTGTTTTTTTTCAGTGTGTGATCTAGGCCCTAGTGTTGACCCCATTTACAAAACTCATATTCTGCTTTACATGTGACAATCATTCCCAACAGAATTACTATCTACTCTGATGTCCCTACAAAGCAACAATGATATGAAATCTTTTTAATAGCATTTATAAAAAAAAAATAACTTTACCAATTCCAATCCAGTCCATGGTGCTCCATCTATTTATCTCAGAGCTAATAAAACTGGGTCACAAACCATTACATATATAGAATCTTTCTGCAACAGTAACCTCAGGGCTAACACTAATCCTCTCTGCTAGTCTATTTCTTCATCTTTTAGTTATAAAAAATACTCACATGCTAGGTTCTATAAAAATGCAGTTAAAAAAAAAAAATCAAACATTGATGTAAGTTGCAAGCAAAGTCTGTGGCTAAACTAATGATTAAAGGTCAATTTTAGTAAAAAGAATGATATGTCTTTTAAGAATGTAGCCTAGAGAAGTGTTTACCTACCAGTGATGCTATTGTGTGCTGGTGGCACCACAGATGTCATGGCATTACTAGAACTTAGTATCACTAGTGGTTAACACAAGGGTAGTAGTCATGTTTTTAATGGGCTTTCCAATTTAATATTCAGGATGGCTCAATACCATCTTGTTGTATTTGAAAGTGGTATACAACCTAAAATACATTGGGGACCTCTACCTTAGGCTACTTTCACACTAGCGGCAGGGGTGTCTGGCAGGTGAACAGCCTGCCAGATCCGTGCTGTCACTAGTGCATGTGTGCGGCCGGAACTGTGCTCCGTCTCCATTCACTATAATGGGGGCAGGCCGGAGTTCCGGCTGCAGCACAGCAATCATGACGAGAGGCAGCCAGACTAAAATTACAACATGTCGTAGTTTTAGTCTGAACCTGTGACCAGAACTCCGTCCCGCCTCTATTATAGTGAATGGGGATGGATCGTAATTCCGGCCGCACACCTGCACTAGCAGAAGCACCGATCCGGAAGGCTGTTCACCTGCCAGAACAGCCTGCAGGACACCCCTGCCGCTAGTGTGAAAGTAGCCTTAGTGAAACGCTAAACCTAAAATATATTGGCTGTTCAAATTTACTATTTATTCTCTATCGCAATGCGACAAATGAGACAAATTGTTAGAGCCTCTATAATTTTATTTATTTCTATATGTATTGTTTTTATGGTGCAATCTCTTTTAGCTTGAATTGTAGGTTTGTCATTTTATTTCCTGTGCTTCTTGTACAGTGAAATGACAATATAGTGTCTCTTGTCTCTTTGGGGTCTACCTGCTGAAAAACTGTACCAGAAATATTCCATAAGTGCTAAGAAAAAAATCATCATTCTCCCTATGTCTTCTTAAGAAACAACTTGCATTTTACGCTGCCCTCCCCAGGTTTAGGAATAAGGGTGTGGCAAGGCCAGGATTTGAGCAGGCCCGTCGGTCCCAGCACATTCACCATTATTGACACCAGAAACTGTTGTAAATAAGACTGGCGTAGATTTAACACCTTCAACCCCGGGCCTGTATTCACCTTCCTGCCCAGGCCATTTTTTGCAAATCTGACATGTGTCACTTTATGTGGTAATAACTTTGGAACGCTTTTAGTTATCCAAGCCATACTGAGATTGTTTTCTCATCACATATTGTGCTTCACAACAGTAGTAAATTTGTGCCAAAATATTTCATTTTTATTTATTAAAAAAATACCAAATTTACCAAAAATTTTGAAAAATTTGCAAATTTCCAAATTTCAATTTCTCTACTTTCAAAATCCATAGTAATACCTCCAAAAATAGTTATTATTTTACATTCCCCATATGTCTACTTTATGTTGGCATCATTTTATAAATGCCATTTTACTTTTTTAGGACGTTAGAAGGCTTAGAAGTTTAGAAGCCATTTTTCAAATTTTCAACAAAATTTCCAAAACCACGTTTTTAGGCCTCATGCACACGAACGTGTGCCGGCCGTGCCCGTGCTGCGGGCCGCAAACTGCGGTCCGCAATGCACGGGAACTGACCGTGAGGCCATCGCATGCGGATCGCATCCGAGGGTCCGCACCGCAGAAAAGTAGTGCTTGCGCTACTTTTTTACGGTGCGGAGGCACAGCCAGAAACACCACGGAAGCACACCGTAGTGCTTCCGTGATGTTCCAATCCGTGCCTCCGCTCCGCATCTCCCGGATCGCGGAACCCATTGAAGTGAATGGGTCCGCGATCCGTGATGCGGGCTGCACACGGCCGGTGCCCGTTTATTGCGGACCCACCGTATGCGGCCCGCAGCACGGGCACGGCCAGCACACGTTCGTGTGCATGAGGCCTTAAGCAACAATTCAGATATAACGAATGATAAGTGATGGGGTTACGTAATGGAAACCAACCATAATTGACCCCATTTTAGAAACTACACCCCTCAAATTATAAAAAACTGATGATGAAAATGGAGGTGAAATTTAAAAATTTCACTTTTTTGGTAGATTATTTATGTTAATATTTTTTTTCTTGCAACACAGCAAGGGTTAACAGCAAACTAAACCTCAATATACATTACTCTGAGGCCTCATGCACACGAACGCGTGCCGGCCGTGCCTGTGCTGCGGGCCGCAAACTGCGGGGTCCGCGATCCGCATCCGAGGGTCCGCTTGCGCTACTTTTTTGCGGTGCGGAGGCACGGCCAGAAACACCACGGAAGCACACCTATAATTTGTTCCCCATTTTCTCCTGAATACGGCAACACCCCATATGTGGTGGTAAACTGCTGTGGGGGCACATTGTCTTATGTGGGGGCTCATCTTTTGCGGGATGAGGTGACAGTTTCATTGGTACCATTTTGGGGTACATAAGACTTTTTGATCGCTTGGTATTACACTTTTTGAGAGTCAAGGTGAAAAAAATAGCTGTTTTGGCATAGTTTTCTTTACATTTTTTTATAGAGCAGGTTGTTACGGACACGGCGATACCCAATATGTCTACCATATTTTTGTTAAATTTTACACATTAGATTTATTTTTGAACAGAATAAAATCTTTTGTTGTGTTGCCATATTTTTTCATTTTTCTGGCGATTGTCTCAGGTAGGGTCTCATTTTTTATGGGACAAGATGACGGTTTGATTGGTACCATTTTGGGTTAAATACGCCTTTTTGATCGCCTGCTATTACACTTTTTGTGAGGCAAGAGGGAAAAAAATGACTGTTTTGGCATAGTTTTTTAAAAAATATTTTACAGCATTCACCTGGGGGGCCATCTCATGTAATATTTTTGTAGAGCAGGTTGTTCCGGATGCGGCGTTACCCAATATGTCTACCATTTTTATTTTTGGAAAGTTTTACACATTAGATGCATTTTTGAACAAAATAAAATATTTTTTTGTGTTGCCATTTTCTGAGAGCATTATTTTTTTAAATTTTTCGGGCGATTGTCTTAGGTAGGGTCTCATTTTTTGTGGGACAAGATGACGGTTTGATTGGTACCCTACTATATGAGGGTAGGTGACCAATAAATGGTTTTGGCATAGTGTTTTTAATTTTTTTTACAGCATTCACCTGAGGGGGGATATAATGTGATATTTTTATAGAGCAGGTTTTTACGGATGCGATGATACCCAATATGTCTATCATTTTTATTTTTGTTAAGTTTTACACAGTAAATTAATTTTTTCTTTAGAGCAAGTTGTTAATGACGCGGTGATACCCAATATGTCAAACATTTTTATTTTTGTTAAGTTTTACACATTAGATACATTTTTGAACAGAATAAAATCTTTTTTTTGTGTTGCTATTTTCTGAGAGCCATATTTTTTTTATTTTTTGGGCGATTGTCTTAGGTAGGGTCTAAATTTCTGTGGGACGAGATGACGGTTTGATTGGTACCATTTTGGGGTAAATACGCCTTTTTGATTGCCTGCTATTACACTTTTTGTGAGGGAAGGTGACCAAAAAATGGCTGTTTTAGAAGTTTTTTTTTTGTTTTCTTTACTGCGTTCACTTGGCAGGGTGGATGATGTGATATTTTTATAGAGCTGGCTGATACGGACGCGGCGATACCTAATATGTCTACTTTTCTTTTTTCCCTTTATTTTACAATTTTTTTAAACTTTATTTTGGGAAAAGTGCGGGTCTGATCCCCTTTACAATGCATTACAATACTTCTGCATTGTAATGCATTCGCTGTAAGTGTATTACCAGTGTAATACACTTACAGCCTGCTTCCTGTGAGATCCAGGGGGCTGGATCTCACAGGCTCGCAGGCATGGCAGCCATGATGCCTAAGGAAGACATCGGGCTGCCATCCAAGCCGTCGGGTCCCCATCACAGCAGCGCGGGGACCCGATGGACTCTCCTTCATGCCGCCGGCATTGCATGTGCCACGGTCAGTGCTGATCGAGGGTTAATATGCCCGCATCGGTGTTTTCACCGATGCAAGCGTACGCAGCAGGGGTCCGGCTACTGGGAACAGCCGCCCCCCTGCAGCTGATTGGAGCGAATAGCGCACCATAGTACTACGAGAAGGGGTTAAAGGGATTGTGCAACAAAAATATTCTTCATTTTTCAAACCAGCCACTGTATCTGAATACTTTTGTAATTGCATTTAATTATAAATTTAGCATAACCATTGAGTTATTCAATAAAATGTATCTGTATAGCGTCACCCTTTCTTTGTTATTTTTCTTATTTCTTTGTCTGGCTCATTGAGAAGGCCACACACACTCAGTTTCATAGGGAGAGAGCTGCAGCAGAAAATACACGCCCCCTGAGCTGCAGCAGAAAAGACACTTCCCTTGAGCTGCCAGCTTGATTTTACTGAATGGGGAGATCTCTCATATGAGGTACAGTGCTGGTTCTAGCTTTGTTAGAAAGAGATTGGCATGTACTACTGTATTTTTTGCTTTATAGGACGCACTTTTTCCCCCCAAAAGTATGAGGAAAATTTCTGTGTGTCTTATAAACCGAATACAAGTGAGCGCTTCCATTATGGAAGCGCTCACTAGGATATATTAGGTGCCAGGACCCCCATCAGACCTCAGATCAGCCCACCCAGCCCCATAAGGATAAAATAAAAAACTTTCTCACCTCTCCTGCGCCGCGGCTCCGCTCCGGGTCTGGCGCTCCTCTGTCTTCTCTGGGCCGGCTCTGCACTGTCCTGACCGTGTACAGCATCAGGACATAGTGCGCGCACTATGACCTGACGCTGCACGCAGTCAGGTGACAGTGCATCGCCAGCAGGAGAAGACAGAGGAGCGCTGGACCCAGAACGGAGACGCAGCGCAGGAGAGGTGAGAGAGTTTTTTTATTTTATCCTTATGGGGCTGGGAGGGCTGATCTGAGGTCTGATGGGTGCTCAGTCGTCTAATATGGGGCTTATGGGCTGATCTGGAGTCTGATGGGGTAGAGGGCGCTGATATGGGGGCTGATCTGAGGGCTCATGGGGCAGAGTGGGCTGATATTGGGGGCACAGTGGGCTGATATGGGGGCATAGTGGGCTAATCTGAGGTCTGATGGGGGCACAGTGGGCTGATATTGGGGGCACAGTGGGCTGATATGGGGGCATAGTGGGCTGATCTGAGGTCTGATGGGGGCAAAGTGGGCTGATATGGGGGCATAGTGGGCTGATCTGAGGTCTGATGGGCGCAGAGTGGGCTGATATGGGGGCACAGTGGGCTGATATGGGGCTGATCTGAGGTCTGATGGGGGCACAGTGGGCTGATATGGGGGCACAGTGGGCTGATCTGAGGTCTGATGGGTGCAGAGTGGGCTGATATGGGGGCACAGTGGGGTGATATGGGGGCTGATCTGAGGTCTGATGGGGGCACAGTGGGCTGATATGGAGGCACTGTGGGCTGATATGGGGGCACAGTGGGCTGATCTGAGGTCTGATGGGGGCAGAGTGGGCTGATATGGGGGCTGATGGGCTGATCTGAGGTCTGATGGGGGTCTGACATGGAGGGCTGATGGGGTTCTGACATGGAGGGCTGATATGGGGGTCTGATGTGATGTCCTGAAAGTTATGGGGGGTCTGATATGAGGTGTGATGAAAAATATTTTTTTCTTATTTTCCTACTCTAAAATCTGGGGTGCGTCTTATCATCAGGTGCGTCTTATAAAGCGAAAATACGGTATATGATCTCTTATGATCATTTTTTAAATTAGTCATGGGATAACCCCTTTAATTCTGGGGCATGGACTACCAGAGGAGGCATGTTATTTTATGACCAGGTCTGCACCTTGTCATAAACTACATGCCTCCTCCAGCAGTGCAGGCCTCATCACAAATCATGGTCTATGTGCCTATGTAAAGACTAAAACAAGGGACTGCCACTAGAAATTTTTTTTTTTAATTCAGCCATGTTTTGGCCACATCTAAATAGTAGAATAAAATCTATATTCAAAATAAGCAAAACACATGCAATAAAAAATAAAATAGATTGCTGTCAAGGGTAATATTTCATGATCTAGTAGTTGGCAACATTTTCATCTGATGGTCACACAGTTGTGTTTCATAATGAAGCCCATTACTTATTTTTGAGCAATCGGTCATGATAGTCCATTTCACAGCATTGCACCTTAGCACTAATTAGGTATCAGTAGGCATCTGCTGACAAATGGGTGTCTGCTACATCTGTATATAAATTGTCACCTACAGAGAATACAACCAAACCTGATTCAAACCATAGAAAACCTGCGAATATCTGAAGTAGAAGTAATGTTGCAGAAGTGTGCCACGGATAAACTTTTGCATACCAAGAATAAAAGGAATATCAAAGACTCAACCTGATTATTTCTATCAGCATTTTTCTCCTCTTGCAGACAACAAATATACAAAACAAGCTTCATACTGAATACTGCACTGTGAGCAACATACATAAACATATTGATACTGAAAATCATTCATGCTGTAGTTTCCATGGTTTTATTGAAATTGTGATTATAACTTTAGAAAACAGCAATTACTGTAAAACCGAGTGTATTTATAAGCAGTTTCACCATTTCACTGCTGAGTGTTATTTCAGTGGCTCTCTACCACATCATTACTGTGCTATATTAATGTACCCTGAAGGTAGGTTCAGGTGGCGAGGACTCATTGTAGTCATATCTGAAAGGGTTTATTGCATATTGCAGTATGTTCATGGATTTTTGCCAGCCCCGTGCATATGAATGGGACAATTGCAACATTTTTTAAGCAGGTTTGTCATTTGAGAACATAGCCTAAGGCCTCATGCACACAACCGCATGAAAAAACGGATCCGCAAAAACGGATCCGCAGAAAATACGGATGACATCCGTGTGCATTCCGGATTTTGTGGAACGGAACAGCTGGCCCCTAATAGAACAGTACTATCCTTGTCCGTAATGTGGATAATAATCGGACATGTTCTATTTTTTTGCGGAACAGAAATACGGACATATGGAAACGGAATGCACACGGAGTACCTTCCGTTTTTTTTTGCTGACCCATTGAAATGAATGGTTCCACATACGGTCCACAAAAAAAAACCGGAATGGACACGGAAAGAAAATACGTTCGTGTACATGAGCCCTTAGTCTAGGTTTCCACATTCAGATGAGGTTTTTGAAGCCAAAGTCAGGAGGATTCAAAAAGAGGAATCAATCTTTACTTTATATGTCCAACTTTTGTGATCTGTTCCTGGCTTTGGTTTCAAGAACTGCATAAAAAAGCCTGAACATCGCAAACACTCTTCAGGTTGCATTGATTGTCCGACACCTAAAATCTTCAATTCTGAGTAGCAGATTGTCCTATTTAAACAAACAGATCTGCTGCCTAGAAACATAGGATGGACAAGTAGAGTAGCAACGACTCTTTACAAAGGGGCTGATTTCTGCATGAAAATGCAACGTTATCTCTACTGATAATCAGGCAATCATCAAGATGAGGTTAATCTAGATTAGAGATGAGCGAATCATCAAAAATTCTCTTTGGCGAATAATCGACGAATTTATGACAAGATTTGTTCTTAATACGAATTTATTTGGTCAAATTTGCGTTAAAAAATAATCGTTGTTTTTCGAACATTACTGCACAAATTATGAACATACAGTCTAAGTGTTGTTAAAAGTACACTACTGAAATGAATGCGTAAGCATTAGTGTACAAAGTGCATACGAATCCTTAGACTACTATTGACTCGGGATTGTGTCATACGCATACGCACAGTCCTCAGTGGCAGTCCATATGAGGTAGAAAAGTAAGGTGCTCACTGTTAGCTATCCGGCTAAGTGCATAATTTACTAAAAACACCATATAATAACTGCATAATAGGACACATTGCAGTACCTGAAAAAGAATGCACACAATGGGCTAAAGTGCTTGAACGTTGCTGAACCTGTAAAAACATTATTGCTAAAATAAAGCAAAAACATAATTATGCAAGCATTTTAGTGCAATCAATTTCACATTTGCAAGCATAATAGGCTCAGATATACTTTTGAGTCTCTCCTCATGGCTGCTTGGCATAAAACACTGGAACACAGTCCAAAATTCAATTGTAATACATGTGAGGTAATTTTGTAATCCAAACAGGTAACGTGTAATCCAAATGGATAACATAAAATAGCAGCAAATAGAGAACCCTTTTTGCAAAGTGGGCTCCCAAATAACCTGAGAAGGGGGGAAAAAGGAAAATAGGCGCACTTAGGTGCAACTGGGAATTTTCTGCAGAATGGGGGGAGTCCCGACAAGCCATGTCCATCTGGGTGAGAGTCAAACAGATGGCAATAAAAACAATATAAACTAAAAACAAGTGCCAACTAGCTCTCACCCGTCAGGTGCAGTCCATGTTGTGGCTCCTATAGGTCCTCCAGAGGTGTCCTTTAAATTAGCCAGTAGAAGGGTTCCTCAGATGAGGGACCTGAGGTCCTCCTCACTGGAACTGCTACTGGATGACATCAGAGGATGCTCCTGCCACCTGTAGGCCAAGGTGGCTGCCGTGGTTGACCTCCACTGCCCTCTTCTGCCAAAAGTCGGACTTGACCGGGTTCGGGTGGTGGTCACACTGGTGAGCTCTGCAGCCACATGCGCCTTCGCTTTTCCGGATACTCCTGCCGGCACAGCAGGGGTAAGGACTTCTGGCTGCAGCGGTTGAGGCAAGGTTGCACCCAGAACCGCCAGCTCCCGTGGCTGCTGCTGACTTTATTTTCCAGGGTAGTTGGTACTGGATCACCGTGGACTGGAAAGTAAACGATGATATCGTCAGCTGACCCAGCTAAAAGGACTGTGATGGTGGTGGTGGTGGCAATCCAGGGATCAGAGGCTCCGGCTGAGGCTTCTCCCTGAAACAGAGGGTGCCATCTGGTGACTCCTGTAAGCAGCGCACGGTCAAACCTCTGGTGCTGATGCAGGTACCAGGGGCTTAGACAATAAGGTAACCCTGGTAGCAAAGGGGCCTTTCAGGGATGCCATGGGGGTATATTCCACCTGATCCCCCACGTATAGGCTGTGACGGTTTTGGGTCAGGTATGGCCGTATCACTGTCCTGCGGCCCACGAAGTACTCCTTGCCATCCTCGTTGTCAGCAAGGAAGCCACAGCCTTGCTCCACTGAAAATCATAGGACGTTCCCTTACGCCGCTCCAGTGTAGGTTCTCCCGGCCTTGGATGGTCCAGTACTTGGATGACCCAGTACTCCACCGCATTCTTGTAGTCCCATAGGGTTTGGACATGGGCAGTCACTGATGCAGGCACAATGGGATTTTGCCGCATGGAAGGTGTTGCTGTTGTTGTTCTCCTCCTGGGCGCTGGAGTGGACACTCCAGCTGCCTCCGCCGCACCAGTCGGCACCGAGAACATCGAGTCAGGACCCGGTGGGATTCTCTTAGCCAAAGCTAAGCTCTGATGTCCTCTGAACTGGATGGTTGTTTGGGTAACTCGCTACCAAACACCATCTCTCTCCACTTTGGTCACAGTTGCTTCGCCATGCTGTGGTATCTTGCTCACCACTGGCTTGAACTAGAGAGGAGGGCGGAGTAATGAGGGAAGAGTCTTCACTCCCTATACGTGCAAATAGTTAGTTCCCGGTGGGTCGGGCTGGTTTTTCCCGCTTCTGAGGGGGACGTATCTTCACTTTCCCTCTCTTAAGGGGGCGTATCATCATTTTCCCGCTTTTGGGGGCCAGGGCAAGAAGAATGCGTACGTAGCGTACGTAGTGTTAGCGTTCAAAATTTTAAGAACATTTACGAATAATACAAAGCGAATCTGAATAAATCCGGATTCGCTTCGGAGCAGGAAAAATGGAGGATTCGATGTGAATCTACGAAACGGCGAATAGATTAGCTCATCTCAAATCTAGATCTAAATTCAAAGCAGTTGTATACCCTTGTGTACTAGACTAGTGGTCATATTTCACCCCTTAACGCTACATGACATACATGTATGGCATAAGCTTTATGCAGTTGTATGGAGTGGGCTCATAAGTTTCCCTGATGAGCCAATGAGGATGATGGGAGTAGTAGTGGCCCTGATGAGATGTGTGACAGTATATTCCCTCAGCTTGTTGCTCCCTTGGGATCAGTGCAGTGGAAAGGTGGTATGAAGAATCAGCCCAGAAGTAAACGTGTAAAAATCTCTCTTTACTTAAATACTAAGTTGAGGCACATCCAGCATTTTAAAATACAAAGTGCAGTTTCTGGCACCAGATGAGGAGGTAGCCAATGGCATGTGCAGGCGCTTGTGGATATAGGTGTTCACTGTGATACATGCTTGATGTTAGTCCAGGATGTTACTTAGATGATGGTTGTCTGAGCAGTAGTCCCTCACCTGCAGCAGTTGTTGTAAAGCTATAATTTTGCTGACAGCTCTGCTGTCTTGGCACATTGAGGCTTCCTGGAAGCAGTGTTCTGAATACTGAAGATCTGGAGTGATGGTCTTACAGGAGAATTGAATAGGGATCCTACAAGTAAGAGCACTCTCCTTTCACTCTCTGGACTTCAACCTCCCCTCCTGGCAGGAAGCAGGACCAGCCCACTCCTACCAAGAGGGGAGGAACAGGGTGGTTAGCCCTGTCCCTGCTAGCCATTGCCAACCATTATTCGTTTTCCTGGAATATACAGCCAATACATTCAACATGACACACAACTACAATAAACATTTGTAGATACTCCCAGGACTGGGGCACTGCACAGACATGACGGGTCCCAACTATATAATACAGCTGACACTCACCGATCCTAGTCATTTAACCCTTCAGATGCCATTGTCAATAGTGAGAGTGGCATCTGTAAGGTTAGATTTAAGTAAAATCACTGGGCTCCAATCAGTCGCTGTTACAGCCTGGGGCCTTGCAAGAGTTCCCAGGTATGTCATCGCAAGCTGCCTGTGAGATTGTGCAGGCAGGCTATTAGAATGCTATATTTCTAAGTGGACTAAAATTTTAAGTGAATAAAAAAGGTAAATTAATTTTATCAGCTCAAAAAATCTTTTTTTTTCATTGAAAAAAAGTTTTTACTGGAATTAATTGCAAAAAAAATAAAAACCCACAGATTTGTTATAACCGTGTCTGTAATGACCAGCACTACACAATAGTGTTATAGTGCAATTCATCCTGCATGGTGAACGTTGAAAAAAAAATGCTAGAATATAAAAACTCAGAAAGAGTTAATAAAAGTTAATCCATAAGTTATGTGCACACCAAAATGGTACCAAAAACAAGCCCTTGATATAGCCACATCGACTGCAAAATAAAAAAAGTTGTAGCTCTTGGAAGGCAACGATCGAAACATGAAAAAATTGCTTGTTCATTAAGCCCTAAAATGAATACAAGGGGTTAAAAAAGACGATTAGCTGGTCAGAATTACAAGACAGTATTTTAGATCCACTAAGCCACTCTTGCTCATGGGGCAGGAATCAAAAAGAGCAAGTTAGAACAGTCAGTGCACTTGATGCTGCAATGTGGGATACCACTGAACATACCATTTCTATGATATCAGGAGTATACACAAGAGGCATTCCAGATTGTTATAACTGCTCCTTGTCTCTGCATGAGTTATCTTAGCATACAGAAGCACACCTAAGTCTCTCCTCCTGATCATAGAAAGAACTGGGCAGAGTGGTTAGCAGTATAATTACATCTTAGCTCTCATGTTAATGGGAAGTGCATGGAGGAAGAATGAAACTGAACCCTCTGGGGGACATTATAAGCATATTGCGCCAGAATTATGGTGTTAAATGTGTCAAAAGAATGGCGTTTTAACTTGCACCAAATATATCAACTGTTTTCTCCACAATTTTCTCCATAAAGAATGCATCATGCCAGAAATGAGCTATTAATGTCAATGTTGGTGGGCCTATCAAATTGGCGCATATGGCGACTAATTTATCATTCTCTTATGGGCAGAAATGGCTCAAATTATTGCAGACAATTAAGTTAGCTTATCTGGTGGTGATTTGTGTAAAAAGTCGCATTTATGGCATAAAGATGCGACTTTTTGTCAAAAAGATATACCGGAAACCTTCCTGTTTTAATCCGTCCTCATATAGTTCAATGGAGAATAAATAAAGGAAACCAGCATTCCGTCTGCTTTCCATTATTTTGGACGGAAAACAAAATCATATCACAGGACTTAGAATGTGGTCTATTGTGATAGCACACTGTGTTTATTTATAACCTCTGTTTAAGTGACTGCTGACCAATGGGGAGCACCAAGGGGGCAGGCAAAACTGTAGTCAGGGTCAGACCAACGTCAGGGCAGAGTTTGTGCAATCCAATAACAGTCCAAAGTCAGGGCATGCAGTTCAAGGTAAGTATGGAGATCAGGCTGAGGTCAGGTCAGAGAGTGAAGGGTCAAATCCAGAAGTCAGTACATTTACAGGAAAACAAGCTAATAGTATACATTAGCAGGAAACTAGCATAATAAAACCTTTTGCTGAGGCACCCTCCCACAGGGGAAGGTGCCATAAGTACCCCAGGGTGGCCAGATATAGGCTGGGCAAGATCAAAGTTCGTGTGCTGACACTTTGTCAGCCAGACAGAGCACACGCTGAGAGAGGTATTGTTGGCAGGAAGAAGGCATCAGCCTGCACAGAAGAAGAACAGCCTTACCTCGGCAGCAGCGCCCTCCAGTCAGGA
>ONZH01003373.1:0-57541 GCA_900303285.1 Rhinella marina
TTCAGTAGACAAAAAATTATTCTCTAGACTGCGGCTAGTGTATCGCACACCTCACAATTGTTCACTGGACTGTAGTTTATATAATTGAGTGAAAAAAATTATTCTCTAGACTGCGGCTAGTGTATCGCACACCTCACAATTGTTCACTGGACTGTAGTTTATATAATTGAGTGAAAAAAACTTATTTTATAGACTGACGCTGATGTACAGCACACCTCACAATTGTTCACTGGACTGTAGTTTATATAACTGAGTGACAAATCGTATTCCCTAGACTGCACTACAGATCCCAGCAAGCCAAGGTACAGCAGCAGCAAAAATGAGTACTGAGAGGACTTTGGGCGATTTCATTGGGGTCTGTGTGGACCATGTGCTGTCCCCTTTCTGCCACCAGTGCACAGTGTGCAGCCAAGATGGCGGTAGCTGCACTACAAGTCCCAGCCAGCAGCCGAGAGGAGGCCAAAAAAAAAAAATGTCGTTGTAGCCCTTAGAAGGAGCGTTGGGTTCTTTGTGGATGATTCCTGCCTAACCAGATTCTAATTTCACGCCCTAAGGCCCCATTCACACATTTTTATTTCAACATCGATCCACATTTTTGCGGATCGATGCGGAAAGGTACGGACCCCATTCATTTTCCCATAGGAGGAAAAAATGCGGAATGCACACCGTGTGCATTCCGCAGCCGTATTTCACGGCGGATTGTCCGCAAAAAAAATGAAACATGTCCTATACTTTGCCGCAAAAACATGTCGGTAGCCCCATTCAAGTCAATGGGTCTGCAAAAATGCGGAACGCTTGGAAGACTTTCCGTATGTCTTCCGTATTTTTGCGGATCCATGTCCGTATATATGCATATATTCATATTTGGCTCTAATCCAGCCCAATGCTCTGAGGTGACAGTTTTAAAACACTTTTTTTTTCTATTTTTTCAATTCACAGTCAAAATCTTTATGTAAAATAATTTCAAAGACACCTTCCGTATTTTTGCGGATCTGCAAAAATACGGAAGACTTTTGATGCTTCTGTATGCCTCCGTATCCGTATTTTTGCGGAAGTACCTCCGTACTTCCGTGCCGTATTTCTACGGAGCTAGGAACACATACGGTCGTGTGAATGGGGCCTAACAGTGTGCAGCCAAGATGGCGGTCGCTGCACTACAAGTCCCAGCCAGCAGCCAGGAGGAGACCAAAAAAAAACTTTTATTGGGTTCTTTGTGGGTGATTACTGCCTAACCAACAACTAAATTCAGGCCCTAACACTCTCCCTGACAGACAGCAGCTCTATCCCTAATCTCATGCAGACGGCGTATGACGCGAGCAGCGCGGGACCAGATTCTTATATTCCCAGGTCATCTGACCTGGCCAGCCAATCCCTGCTATCGACTTGTAGGGGCCCCACATGATGCTAGGAGGTACCAAAGACTCTCCTGCATGTTGATTGGCTGAAAAAAGGCGGCTAACATGCAGGAAGAGGAAGTTGCCATTTCCTCGAGGATCGCGATATGCTCGTCCGAGTAGCGAGCATATGCGAATACCCTAATGCTCGAACGAGCACCAAGCTCGGACGAGCATGTTCGCTCATCTCTAATTATAACACAATATCATGTAGTATTATTATACAATATCATTGTCATGTCAGTAGAGTAGATACGGACAAGGACAGTGAGACCCTGGACTGCAGCCCTCCCTACCTACTTGCAGTACAAGCCCTAGATGGCTAGACTGCAACTGGTCCATGGTCCCTACGTGACTGAAGTGCAGAGACAGACAAACAAACTTAGACAGACAGTAAACTTAGCTAGAGACAAAAACATTTTCCATTTGTTTGGACAATCGGACACAAAACACCTCAAGCACTGCTCGAAAACCTGGTTGACCCTTTCAATTTGTCCATTTGTCTCATGATGGAACGCTGAAGAGAAGGACAGTTTTATCTCCAATCTTTTACTAAATTCTCTCCAGAATCTTAAGATAAACTGCACTCCCCTATCTGAGACAATGGAATCGGGTATCCCATGTAATTTGAGGATATTGTCAATAAACAAATTGGCTAATTTCATAGCGTCAAGGAATTTTTTCAACTGAATTAGATGACACATCTTTGAGAACCTGTCAATGACCACCCAGACAACTGTCCTCCCCTGGGAGGAAGGAAGATCAGTTATGAAGTCCGTAGAAATGTGGGCCCAAGGTCTCTGTGGAATGGGCAAGGGACAAAGTTTACCCACGGGACGTCTCCGGGGTACCTTGGTCCTTGTGCAAACGCCACATGCAGAGGCAAAAGCAACCACATCTCATGACCAAGTAGTCCACCAATAAGTTCTGGAAACCAAATGTCTAGTACCGCAATCCCCAGATGACAAGCGAGTACAGATAAACGAGACTCCTCCAACACCTTAAGATGAAGATTTGCAGGGACAAACTATCTACCAGAAGGAAGATTAAAGGTAGCCAAATCCTGACAACATTGTATTTTACAGGCAAGATCATGATTAATGACTGCAATGACAATACCAGGAGGGAGAATATTAACAGGGTCAGAATCACAGGAACCAAAACTATGCGATAAACAGGGGCTGGCTGGCAAATTTTAGCCTGGGGGGCAAGCATACAGCACTGGCCCATGTGTAGCGGCCCACCTTAACCGGTTTACCTCCACCTACCATATAAAGGCGGTATAGGTAACTGGGCTTTAAATCATTAAAAGGCGGAAGCTGGTTGTGTTTTCACATTGGGATCGCACGCACATGTACAATCCCAGATACAGAACATTACTGAGTCTATAGCAACAACCTGATCATTACAGGGGCAAGATTTACCAACTCCTGAGCTGAAGAGACTCCATAATGGGATCTGATCAGGAAGCTGCTTCTCTACCGGACAAAAAAGTTTTGCGTGCAGGACTTTTCTGTCCGGTCTTTTTGACAGAATCTGTGACAGGGGCCCGAACTCAGATGTGAATGAATGTTATTAGACTGAAGTATAGCATCAGATGCACGTATAACACACAAATACAGAGCAAGAACCAAGATCACCACATACATACAGCACCAGAACCAAACCTAGAAGTCAAACACAGCACCAGAACCAAACCCATAAGTTAAATACTGCACCAGAACCAAGTTCACTATAAAAATACAGCACCAGAACCGTGTGCAGTACATTTATACATTACCAGATTTTAAAAGTTCAGCACAGATACCATCTGAGTAGTCAGGTCAGTCCTCACCATATGAAACTACAGCTCCCAGCATGGCCTGAACAGCAGTAAAGGGATGCTGGGAGTTGTTGTTTCACAAAACAGCATGCTACCACCAATCATCATCTATAGATCATTCAGGTGACTACAGCCCTCATCATACACAGTCAGTAGCAGAATAATCACTTCCATTCAGTGACTTACAGGTGACGTCTCCTCCTGAGTTCTTTCCCATCTGGCTCAGGCCACCATGATGACTTCTCCCGTCCACAATTCAGCTCTGCAGATTTTGCCGAGAAGATCTCTTCAGCTTCTCTCTTTACCAACACATTGGCATCCTGCATACTGACACAAACTCATCTTAGTGCCACATTCTGTGCCCTGAATATAACAGCAGCATTAGTGCTACACACAGGGCCCCCAATAGTAGTGCCACATACTCTATGCCCTCTGTATACATTGCCATATGCTCTGTGCCCTCTGTACATAGTGCCACATACTCTTTGCCCTCTGTATATAGTGCCACATGCTCTGTGCACTCTGTATGCTGCCATATGTTCTGTGCCCTCTGTATACTGCCATATGCTCCGTGCCCTCTATATAAAGTGCCATATGGTCTGTGCTCTCTGTACAGTGCCAACACGCTCTGTGCCTTCTGTATATAGTGCCCAATGCTCGGTGCCCTCTGTATATAGTGCCACATGTTTTGTGCCCCTTTAAATAGTGCCTCTTCCATGTGCCCCCTTTACGCATAATGACTCTTCTATGTGCCCCTTTTATGTATAGTGCTTCTTCTTTGTGCCCCTTTTATGTTTAATGCCTCTTCTATGTGCCCTCTTTATGTACAGTGCCTCTACTATGTGCCCTCTTTATGTATAATGCCTCTTCTATGTGCCCTCTTTATGTATAATGCCTCTTCTATGTGCCCTCTTTATGTATAGTGCTTCTTCTTTGTGCCCCTTTTATGTATAATGCCTCTTCTATGTGCCCTCTTTATGTATAGTGCCTCTTCTATGTGCCCCCTGAATACAGCGTACACACACTGTATTATAATACTCTGAAGAAGCTAGAAAACAATAGGTGTAACATAACTGGTTACCTGTTCATGAGGGTCAAATGACAAGAGGTATAATAGATGCAGTGGGTACAGATATATAGTATATACAGCAGTGTACTGATATGTGCGGTATGAGTTACACCTTGTATTTCAAATATCAGTACACTGCTGTATATACTATATATCTGTACCCACTGCATCTATTATACTTTTATAATACATGCAGTATATACAGATATACAGTATATACAGCAGTGTACTGATATGTGAGGTATGAGCTATAATAGATGCAGTGTGTATAGATATATAGTATATACAGCAGTGTACTGATATGTGAGGTATGAGGTATAATAGATGCAGTGTGTATAGATATATAGTATATACAGCAGTGTAAATACAGTATATGCGAGGTACGAGGTATAAATTACATCTCATATCTCACATGAGTACACTGCTTGTATACTGTATACACTGTACACACTGTATCTATTATACCTCATATCTCACATATCAGTACACTGCTGTATATACTATATATCTGTACACACTGCATCTATTATACCTCATACCTCGTATATCAGTACACTGCTGTATATACCATATATCTGTATATACTTCATCTTTTATATCTCGTTAAAGATGCAGTGGGTACAGATATTATGAGCACTTTGTGAGGTATTGGAGGTTGTAATTAAGGTTACGGTCAGTTTTTGGGTTAGGATTAGTATTACGGTTCGTATATTAGGGCTAATATTGGGGTTAGGCGTAGTACTAGCAGTATTAGAGTTAGGGGTTAGTATTGGGGTTAGGCCTAGTATTAGCATAAGACTACATTCAGACGACCGAAAGTGTTTTGCAATAAAATGAATGGGTCCGCAACTGTTCTGCTAAATTGCGTAACGGATGCAGACCCAGAAAAACAGTCGTCTGTATGCACCCTTAGGGCTAGTATTAGAATTAGGGTCAGTATTAGAATTAGGTGCCAGTATTGGGGTTAGAGTCAGCATTAGGGTACATTCACACGACCGTATTTCCATACGGACAGCACACCGCAAAAAAGATCCGCGGACAATAATCCTATACTATTAGGATTATAATCCTAACACTAGCACTGGCCATATGCGGTCCACAAAATGCGCAACGCACATGGCCGGTATCTGTGTTTTGTGGATCCACAATTTGCAGACAGCAAAACACATACGGTCATGTGAATGTAGCCTTGGGGTTAGGTGTCAGTATTAGGATTAGGGGTCAATATGGCATAGTATTAGAGTTAGGGACAGTATTAGGGGTCAATATTAGGGTTAGGGACAGTATTAGGGGTCAGTACTAGTGTAAAGGTCAGGGGCCAGTACTAGGGTAGGGGTCAGGGACCAGTATTAGGGGTCAGTACTAGTGTAGGCGTCAGGGGGCAATACTAGGGTAGGGGTCAGGGACCAGTATTAGGGGTCAGTACTAGTGTAGGGGTCAGGGACCAGTAGTAAGGTAGGGGCCAGTATTAGGGGTCAGTACTAGTGTAGGGGTCAGGGGCCAGTACTAGGGTAGGGGTCAGGGGCCAGTATTAGAGGTCAGACAGGGCCAGTTTTAGGGGTCAGGGGCCACTAGCAGGGTTAGGGCGTTATATGGATAGAAGAGGGGAGGGTACTTGAAGTTCACTCACCTGTCCTGGCGCGGTCACATGATACAGACCCGGCCTCTTCTGGCGGTTCTGCTTCTCAAGATCGTCGCAGGCGGCGCGATGATGACATCGCGCTGCCTACGTCACATCAGTGCGCCGGCCAGGAATAGCGGAGCAGGAAACCAGTGTCTCCCTTGTCCCGCCGGCGCTGCCGCAGGCTTAATTGTATCTGCGTCCAGCAGACGCAGATACAATTGAGTAGAGGGGCCGCAGCGGCCCTGGATCTACCGGTCCGGGGGGGAAAGGGCCCTCCTGCCCCCCGGCCCAGCCCGCCCCTGGCGATAAAGCATCTGCTTTCACATTACCAGAGCTAGGACGATAAGTAGCGATATTAAACTGGGGTGAAGAACGAGGTCCAACGTACAATGCCTTGTGAAAGTATTCGGTCCCCTGGAACTTTTCAACCTTCTTCCAAATTTCAGGCTTCAAACAAAAAGATATAACATTTTAAATTTTTGGTGAAAAATCAAGAACAAGTGGGTCACAATTGTGAAGTGGAACGAAATTTATTGGATCATTTAAACTTTTTTTGTAATAATAAAACTGAAAAGTTGGGTGTGCAAAATTATTCAGCCCGTTTACTTTCAGTTCAGAAAACTCACTCCAGAAGTTCATTGAGGATCTCTGAATGATCCAATGTTTTCCTAAATGACTGATGAAGATAAATAGAATCCACCTGTGTGTAATCAAGTCTCCGTATAAATGCACCTGCTCTGTGATAGTCTCAGGGTTCTGTTTAAAGCACAGAGAGCATCATGAAGACCAAGGAACACACCAGGCAGGTCCGTGATACTGTTGTGGAGAAGTTTAAAGCCGGATTTGGATACCAACGATTTCCCAAGCTTTAAACAAGGAGCACTGTGCAAGCGATCATATTGAAA
Organism: Rhinella marina; assembly: GCA_900303285.1. NCBI lineage: Eukaryota > Metazoa > Chordata > Amphibia > Anura > Bufonidae > Rhinella > Rhinella marina. Next base: position 6,815 of record ONZH01003373.1, read on the forward strand.
TGGAAGGAGTATCAGACCACTGCAAATCTACCAAGACCCGGCCGTCCCTCTAAAATTTCATCTCAAACAAGGAGAAGATTGATCAGAGATGCAGCCAAGAGGCCCATGATCACTCTGGATGAACTGCAGAGATCTACAGCTGAGGTGGGAGAGTCTGTCCATAGGACAACAATCAGTCGAACACTTCACAAATCTGGCCTTTATGGAAGAGTGGCAAGAAGAAAACCATTTCTCAAACATATCCATAAAAAGTCTTGTTTACAGTTTGCCACAAGCCACCTGGGAGACACACCAAACATGTGGAAGAAGGTGCTCTGGTCAGATGAAACCAAAATCCAACTTTTTGGAAGCAATGCAAAACGATATGTTTGGCATAAAAGCAACACAGCTCATCACTCTGAACACACCATCCCCACTGTCAAACATGGTGGTGGCAGCATCATGGTTTGGGCCTGCTTTTCATCAGCAGGGACAGGGAAGATGGTTAAAATTGATGGGAAGATGGATGGAGCCAAATACAGGACCATTCTGGATGAAAACCTGTTGGAGTCTGCAAAAGACCTGAGACTAGGACGGAGATTTATCTTCCAACAAGACAATGATCCCAAACATAAAGCAAAATCTACAATGGAATGGTTCAAAAATAAATGTATCCAGGTCTTAGAATGGCCAAGTCAAAGTCCAGACCTGAATCCAATTGAGAATATGTGGAAAGAGCTGAAAACTGCTGTTCACAAACGCTCTCCATCCAACCTCAAAGAGCTCGAGCTGTTTTGCAAGGAAGAATGGGCAAGAATTTCAGTCTCTAGATGTGCAAAACTGATAGAGACATACCCCAAGCGACTTGCAGCTGTAATCGCAGCAAAAGGTGGCGCAACAAAGTATTAATGCAAGGGGTCCCGAATAATTTAGCATGCCCCACTTTTCAGTTTTATTATTAGAAAAAAAGTTTAAATGATCCAATAAATTTCATTCCACTTCACAATTGTGACCCACTTGTTGTTGATTCTTCACCAAAAATTTTAAATGTTATATCTTTTTGTTTGAAGCCTGAAATGTGGCAAAAGGTTGAAAAGTTCCAGGGGGCTGAATACTTTCGCAAGGCACTGTACTTGTCTTGGATTCAAGTGTTTAGTACTATCAAGATACATCAAAATCTTGGACCGGGAAAGAGAAGAAATGGATTTTTGTGGAAGTCATTCGTAAGTCATTGGCTGAACGGAGAGCAGTAGATGGTAGACGGAGATGGTAGACAGAGATAAGAGAGGAGATGTAGGGGAGTGCAGCACTGTGGAGAGCTTTGTGGGTGAGGAACGAGCAGTTTTAATTGGATTCTATACTGTATGGGCAACCAGTGCAATGACTGGCACAGGGCAGGGGCATCAGAGTAGCGGTTGTAGTATTACACAGTAACATGTAGTATTACTACAAAATACCATGTATATATTTACATAATATCATGTAGTATTAATTTACAATATCATGTAGTATTATTATTACACAATACCATGTAGTATAAATACACAATATCATGTAAATCCAGCACTGCATCAATTCATAAAAAACAGATTCCTTATTTATAGAAGTGTAAAAGCAGTTAAAAAAAAGGCTTACGCATTTCGGGCGACACTAGTCCTTTTTCAAAGCTGATAGCCTAAGACGCAGAGGCGATTTAAAGAATCCATTTTTAATGACTTGGTGCAGTGTATAGATTTTGTATACTGTATTCTGTGGAGTGCCAACTCTCCATGACAAGCTCAGTCCAGAAAAAGTGAGAGGCTATGGCTTGGTGAGCTGGTTGAAGGTCGAGACCTACAATATCATGTAGTATTAGTATACAATACCATATAATATTATTACCAAATATCATGCATTATTAGTATGCAATATCATGTAAATTTATTACATAATACCATGTGGTATTATTACAAAATAACATGCAGTATTAGTACACAATTTTATGTAGTATTATTACAAAATATCATGTAGTATTAGTACACAATACCATATAGTATTATTATAAAATACCATGTAGTATTGGTACACAATACCATGTAGGATTTCAAAATACCTTGTACTATTAGTATATAATACCATGTAGTATTAGTACACTATATCATGTAGTATTAGCGCCCAATACTATGTAGTATTAATACAAAATAACATGCAGTATTAGTACACAATATTATGTAGTATTATTACAAAATATGGTGTAGTATTGTTCCACAATACCATATAGTATCACTGCAAAATATCATGTAGTAATATTACACAATACCATGTACTATTAGTAGAGATGAGTGAGCACTAAAATGCTCGGGTGCTCGTTATTTGAGTCGAACTTTTCCCAATGCTCGGGTGCTCGTTTCGAGTAACAAACCCCATTGAAGTCAATGGGAGACTCGAGCATTTTTGCAGGGGACCAAGGCTCTGCATAGGGAAGGCTGGGTGAAAACCTGGAAACATCAGAAAATGATGGAAACACCACGGAAATGGACAGGAAACAGCAGGGGCAGCATGCATGGATGCCTCTGAGGCTGCCTAATCCCACCATTACCCCAAATTCTCAGGCAATAGCCTGGTGGTTACCCTCATGGCAATTGTGCTAACCCAGACCAAGAAAGGCGAGGCACATGCCCATCACATGTTAGGGAAGCACCCAACTAGGTGCAACGAAGGTCCATCACCGCCTGCAGGTGACACCACTGCTCATGCTGGCACTGCTGTGCTATCCCCCGCCCCACGATGCAGGCATAAGCCTGACACATCATGGTGACAGCGTAGTGACACCAACAAGTGACCAAGTTAGATTGAGGTAGCAGTCAAATGTCTGTAGGCGAGCCTCCCAAAAATTTGTTTTGGAGTGTCCGAAGTTGACCCTCCTAAAAAATTGTTTAGGAGTGTCTGTAGTTGAACCTTCTGTAAAATATTTTTTTTGTTTTTCCTGTTATTAGTTTATGTACAACCCATGGCTGACATGGTGGGAATATATAGTTTTTGCGTCACAGACGGTCCACTGCACCGTTACATTTTCTTCATCATTGCCAATTACTTTTTCACCAACTGTTGTCTGGCAATGATAAAGGGGAAGGTGAATCCACTGCGGAAGAAAAGTGTCATCCTCCTACAATTCTACACTTGCTCTCAATTGAAAAGGGGATGTTCTTGCCGTGGCCTTCCTCATAGTGGCCGCTTCTGCGAACGACAGAGGTGGTGTACCTACTGACAGCCTGACCGAACACGATGGCAGACGGGGAGACACTCCCTCATGTAAAATTGTTTTGGAGTGTCTGCGTTTGACCCTCCTGTAAAATATTTTTTTTCTTTTCCCTGTTATTAGTTAATGTACAACCCATGGCTGGCATGGTGGGAATATATAGTTTTTGCGTCACAGACGGTCCACTGCACCGTTACATTTTCTTCATCATTGCCAATTACTTTTTCACCAACTGTTGTCTGGCAATGATAAAGGGGAAGGTGAATCCACTGCGGAAGAAAAGTGTCATCCTCCTACAATTCTACACTTGCTCTCAATTGAAAAGGGGATGTTCTTGCCGTGGCCTTCCTCATAGTGGCCGCTTCTGCGAATGACGGAGGTGGTGTACCTACTGACAGCCTGACCAAACACGATGGCAGACGGGGAGACACTCCCTCATGTAAAATTGTTTTGGAGTGTCTGCGATTGACCCTCCTGTAAAATATTTTTTTTGTTTTCCCTGTTATTAGTTAATGTACAACCCATGGCTGGCATGGTGGGAATATATAGGGAAGCACCCAACTAGGTGCCACGAAGGTCCATCACCCATGCCCATGCTGGCACTGCTCTCCTATCCCCAGCCACACGATGCAGGCATAAGCCTGACACAGCATGGCGGTGACACCAACAAGTGACCAAGTTAGATGAGGTAGCAGGTGAGCCACACAAAAATTTAGCCTGACGCAGCATGGCGGTGACAACTGAGTGACCGAGTTAGACTGAGGTAGCAGGAGGTGAAGCACGTATGGTAATTCGAAGGTGGAGGAGGAGGGGTTGGAGAAAGTGGCATAGTAATTCTGAGAAACCGTGAACGAGGTAGGCCCCGCAATCCTCCAAGTGGACAGTACATGAGCGGCCCCAGGGTCAGACTTGGTCAGAGTATGTGAAATGCTCAGGGTGGCCGAACGCCCGGCTCGACGGCGGACCCGTTTCGGGTTATCGATTGTCGAAATGTTGGCTTACATCAAGTTTAGTATCTGTTCTTATCAGTTGCTGTGGCTGTTGGTGGTAAAGTGGTGAGCATAGCTGCTTCCCAAGCAGTTGACCCGGGTTTGATTCCTGTCTATCGCACTATCGCAGGAGGCAATTAAAAGAAGAACCAAAAAAAAATCTGTACAATATCTAATACGTCCCCTACCCGGGTAAATTGTTTGGAGAGAGGGCCTGTAGGTGGGGGGCAGGCTGGGGGGAAGGAGGTTGAGCTGGAAGAGCCAGAGGAGTGCCCCCTTGGCTAGCGTGTGTGGTGGTGACAACAGCCGGATGGAGTTCGAATGACGACGCAGGACCCCAACTTAAAAATTTAGCATCAACCGGTACAGTTGTCAACTATGAGATTGATCAAGTGTGGTATGTGTTCTATGTATTCTTCTCAGTTTAATACCGTATATGGCACCTATCCGGAAAAATAGTTTGGAGAGAGGAAAAAGACGTATTTTTAAAAGTGACGTTCAGTATAGATCAGTTAAAGAGAAAGAAAGGATTTTATGAAATGGATTTGTATCACTGAGAGCAAAAGAACCTATTTTATTACGTGACGTGCAGTGTAGATCACTTGGAGATAAAAAGGGGAATGTGCAGACTTGGGCTGCTATAGTGCAAACCACTATGGTGGTGACAACAGAGTGAGCGAGTGACACTGCGGGAGCAGGCGAACCGCATAAACATTTTTTGTGGCCCTGTATGGCGGCGGTGACAACAGAGTGACTGAGTTAGTATGCGGTAGCTGGTGAAGCACCCAAAAATTTAGCCTGACACAGCATGGCGGTTACACCACCAATGACTTTGTCCAACTGAGAATGCAGTGAAATGGCTTTTGTTGAGCCTCCAAAAATTTTTTTCTTTTCGGAGTACATAAAGTCTACCCTCAGCGAAAAAATATATTTTTTTAAATGTCGGTACTTGCGCATCCTGAAAGATTGTTTTGGACTGTCTGTTTGACGCTCCTGAAACATTGTTTTACACTGTCTGTAGTTGACACTGCGGAAAAATTGTTTGGAGAGACCTCCGGAAAAATTGTTTGGAGAGAGGGCCTGTAGGTGGACCTCTGGAAAAATTGTTTGGAGAGAGGGCCTGTAGGTGGACCTCAGGAAAAATTGTTTGGAGAGAGGGCCTGTAAGTGGACCTCCAGAAAAATTGTTTGAAGAGAGGGCCTGTAGGGGGCCCTCCTGAAAAATTGTGGTAAAAGAGTGCCAGTTGGACAGCGTTAGGCAAAGACGACAAGGAGGAGGAGGAGGAGTAGGAGGAGTAGAGAAGAGGAATCGGATACATAAGTAATGTAAATCTTTAGCTGCTTTCCCCCGGAGGAGATTTGAATTCCGGTGAAATCCAGGCTTTGTTCATTTTAATAAGCGTCAGCATGTCAGCGCTGTCAGTTGACAGGCGTGTACGCTTATCGGTGATGACGCCACCAGCTGCACTGAATACCCGCTCTGACAGCACGCTAGTGGCAGTGCAGGCCAGCATCTCCAAGGCATACAGCGCCAGTTCAGGCCACGTGTCCAGCTTTGAAACCCAGTAGTTGTATGAAGAAGAGTGATCGGTCCAGACGTTGGTATGGTCAGCTAGGTACTCCCTCACCATCTTTCTGTACAGCTCCCCCCTACTCTGCCTAGACTGGGGACAGGTGACAGTGTCTTGCTGGGGTGACACATAAAACTGGAAAAGGCCTTGGAGAGCGTTCCCCTGTCAGTGCTGGACAAGCTGCCTGCTCGCCTCCTCTCCCCCACTACTTGGCCCACAGAACCACGCCCTCTGCCGCTAGCGGCGTCAGATGGGAAGGATTGTTTCAGCTTGTGCACCAGGACCTGTTGATATCTATTCACTCTCATACTCCTTTCCTCTGCAGGGATGAGAGTGGAAAGGTTCTGCTTGTACCGTGGGTCCAGGAGAGTGAACACCCAGTAATCGTTGTTTGAAAAAATGCTTGTAACACTAGGGTCACGGGATAGGCAGCCTAACATGAAGTCTGCCATGTGCGCCAGAGTCCCAACACGCAAGAATTCCCTCTCTTCACTGGCCTGACTCTCCATTTCCTCCTCCTCCTCCTCTTCAGCCCATACACGCTCAAGAGTTAAGAAGGATTGAGCACTGGTACCCTCTTCTGTCTCGCCAACATTATCCTCCTCTTCCTCCTCATCCTCATCCCCCTCCTCCGATACGCGCTGAGAAACAGACCGGAGGGTGCTCTGGCTATCAAGCGACGTATCTTTCTCCACCATCTCTTGTGACAAGCGCAAAGCATCCGACTTGATGCTGAGCAGTGAGTTTTTCAACAGGCAAAGCAGCGGGATGGTGAGGCTGATAATGGCGGCATCGCCGCTGACCATCTGTGTTGACTCCTCAAAGTTGCTCAACACCTGGCAGATATCAGACATCCACGTCCACTCCTCATTGTAGACTTGAGGAATCTGACTGACCTGACTACCAGTTCTGGTGGAAGTTGACATCTGGCAGTCTACAATCGCTCTGCACTGCTGGTAAACTCTGGATAACATGTTTAATGTCGAATTCCATCTCGTGGGCACGTCGCACAACAGTCGGTGAGCGGGCAGTTGTAGGCGGCGCTGCGCTGCCCTGAGAGTGGCAGCATCTGTGGTCGACTTGCGGAAATGCGCACAGATACAGCGCACCTTGGTGAGCAAATCAGACATTGCTTAGCAATTTGGAGATGTGGACGTTGAGGGCTTGGGCATGTGGGTGGAACTGTATTTCCTCTTGCGCTCCAGCGTCTGCTGTAAAGACAGCTGAATGCTGCACTGGGACACATTGGTGGACGCTGTGGAGGATCTTGGAGGCGAAGGTGTGGTTTACCGGCGGGAGGCGCTCATGCCGGGGTCCTGGGCAGGGGGTTGACTAGCAGAGGCAGCGAGTGACACAGGGGAAGGAGCAGTGGTGGGACCCGCAGGAGGTAAACGGCCTTGGTTCCATTGAGTGGGGTGTTTAGCACTCATATGCCTGCGCATGCTGGTGGTGGTTAGGCTAGTAGTGGTGGCACCCCTGCTGATCCTGGTGTGGCACAGGTTGCACACCACAGTCTGTCGGTCATCCTCACTTTCTTTAAAGAACCTCCAGACTTGCGAACATCTAGGCCTCGCCACGGGAGCTTCACTACGTGAAACAGTTGCTGCTGATGCACCAGCTCTGGCCCTGCTTATCCCTCTGGCCACACCACTGCCTCTTCCAACCTGTTCTGGTGCAGCACTCGCCTCCGCCTCAGAAGCACTGTCTTCACTCGGCTTATCAACCCAGCTTGGGTCAGTCACCTCGTCATCCTCCGATTCCTCAGTCTGCTCCCCCCTGCCCTGACAACAACTTCACCACTGTCTGACAACCGTGCTCATTGTCCGACACCTCTTTACAAACTTCTTCCATTAAGTCAACATTGTCATCATCATCATCACCCACAGACTGCGACAGTTGGAAAACTTGGGCATCGGGAACGAGGTCAGCAGCAACCTGAGAAGTGGTTTGTGACTCTGGGAAGGGTCCAGAAAACAGTTCCTGAGAGTATGCCGGATCGCATTCCAAATTTTCCTGGGAGGGGGCAGACTGGAGGGAAGGAGTTGAGGTGGAGGAGCCAGAGGAGTGCTCCCTTGGGTAATGTGGGTGGACTGCGTGGAAGACTGACTGGTGGACAAATTACTTGAAGCATTGTCCGCAATCCACGACATCAGCTGTTCGCACTGTTGTGGTTTCAACAGTCCTCTACCACGTGTCCCTGTAAGTTGAGACATGAAGCTAGGGAGTGTAGCTCTGCGGCGTTCCTCTGCTACCTCATCAGAAGGTACTGTCTCACCCTGCCCAGGACCAAGGCCTCTGCCCCCTGCAGTAATTGAATGCCCACGCCCTCGTCCTCAACCCTTAGCCCTGGGGTTCAACATTTTCTGTATATAAGTGTATTATATAAAAAAAAATATAATAAATGGGCCTGCTGTACTGAAACCCACAAACTTGTTCGATCTGAACAAGTAAATATATAGGTGGATAAGTTAGATCAAAATTACGTATGTTATTACGTACCGTGCAGTATGGAGCAATTATACGGAAACTATTAGATTAGGCAGACTTGGTCTGCTTAGTTGCAACCCAGACAAATGTCGCACAGAGATTTTTGTAATCTAGCTGTATCAGTGAGAGCAAAAGACCTTTTTAAATTAAGTGACGTACAGAATGTGTCACCTGGACAGAAAATACGGATTGTGTTGAGTGGACAGCTGAACTGTGACACACAGAATGGTTCCACACAGCTGTGTGAAATGGATTTGTATCACTGAGATAAAACAACAAAAAAACTATTTTTTATATATATTTTTTTTTATATTTTGTTTTTTTTTTAACGTGACGTGCAGAAACTATCAGAGAGCAAACTCAGCCCCTGCTGACGGTGGCTATTTGGACTGCAACCCAGACAAATGTTGCACAGAGATTTTTGTAATCTAGCTGTATCAGTGAGAGCAAAAGACCTTTTTTAATTAAGTGACGTACAGAATGTGTCACCTGGACAGAAAATACGGATTGTGTTGAGTGGACAGCTGAACTGTGACACACAGAATGGTTCCACACAGCTGTGTGAAATGGATTTGTTTCACTGAGATAAAACAACAAAAAAACTATTTTTTATATATTTTTTTTAATATATTTTTTTTATATTTTGTTTTTTTTTAACGTGACGTGCAGAAACTATCAGAGAGCAAACTCAGCCCCTGCTGACGGTGGCTATTTTGACTGCAACCCAGACAAATGTCGCACAGAGATTTTTGTAATCTAGCTGTATCAGTGAGAGCAAAAGACCTTTTTTAATTAAGTGACGTACAGAATGTGTCACCTGGACAGAAAATACGGATTGTGTTGAGTGGACAGGTGAACTGTGACACACAGAATGGTTCCACACAGCTGTGTGAAATGGATTTGTATCACTGAGATAAAACAACAAAAAAACTATTTTTTTATATATTTTTTTATATATTTTTTTTATATTTTGTTTTTTTTGAACGTGACGTGCAGAAACTATCAGAGAGCAAACTCACCCCCTGATGACGGTGGCTATTTTGACTGCAACCCAGACAAATGTCGCACAGAGATTATTGTAATCTAGCTGTATCAGTGAGAGCAAAAGACCTTTTTTAATTAAGTGACATACAGAATGTGTCACCTGGACAAAAAATACGGATTGTGTTGAGTGGACAGCTGAACTGTGACACACAGAATGGTTCCACACAGCTGTGTGAAATGGATTTGTATCACTGAGATATAACAATAATAAAAAAAGGGTTATATATGGAGATAGCTGCACTACTAGTGCCAGCCAACCCAGCCAGGAGACCAAAAAAAAATGTCTTGTAGCCCTTAGAAGGGCTGTTGGGTTCTTTTGAGATCACTCCTGCCTAACAAAGAACTAAATGCAGGCCCTAACACTCTCCCTGAAACGCAGCAGCTCTATCCCTAACGACATCCAGACAGCATCTGAGCCGAGCACCGCGGGCAGTCACTAGTATATTCCAGGGTCACCTGATCAGGCCAGCCAACCCCTGCTATCGACATGTAAGGGCCCCACGTGATGCTGGGTGTACCGCAGAGTCTCCTGGCTTGTGATTGGCTGAGTTTATAGGCGCCAAAAATGCACAATGCGGAAGTTGCCATTTCCTGGAGCATGGCGAGACACTCGTCCGAGCAGCGAGTACTTACGAGTACCGTAATACTCGAACGAGCACCAAGCTCGGACGAGCATGCTCGCTCATCTCTAACTATTAGTACCAAATATAATGTAGTAATAGTACACGATACCATATAGTATTATTACAAAATATCATGAAGTATTAGTGTACAATACCATGTAGTATTAGTGCACAATGCCATGTAGTATTAGTACACAATACCATGTAGTATAAGTACACTATACTATGTAATATTATTACAAAATATCAATGATGTTTTTGGGTCCTGCCTTATTAAAGTGACTCCCTTTTAGCATACAGCCTGGTAGAGTTCACGGCTATGAAATCACATCCATGGATATTAAACCCGCAGTATTTCTACACAGATTCTGATTATTTTAAACAATGTGTGTTACTTCCCCTGGATTCTAGTTGTCATGGAAATATTGTATTGGCAGGTCTCAGAGGGGTCTAGCGGAGAGTGGGTGAGCAGAGATGAGGTTGGCCATGCTGACACGCTGAGGATAGATAGGGAGAAGCTATAGGCAGAGGGCACGGGATGCATTGTATGAGCACTACACACAAGACAATGGATAGGGCTCGGGAGATAACAAGAGATGGAATTTAACGGAAAGAAAGCGATAAAAAAAGAAAGAGAGACATGGAATAAAGTAGAGATTAAAAAAAAGATCATCCGAGAGCAAGTTAGAGAAAGACAGCCAGGCATTTTGTGGGTCTCTCCCTCAGCTGCCTGTCAGACTGATTCGATGAATTAGGCGTGTGGTTCTGTGCTGCAGGAGGGAGCTCAGTGCTGTGAATCAGACCTCAGCAGCCAGCTAAAGGTCAGAATTATTGATTTCTTTCCATAGGGGGGGCTAGAGCTGTCCGTCACTGACAGCCCCCTCTTTCAGAAGATGGCAGGCGCAATACTAAAGAGGCATGAGTTGTTTCCAGGACTGTCCGGGACAGAATAGCTCTTAGTCCTAGGGAAATTATATTATAATGGTGACATTATCTGGATAAAAATGACATTATGCTGTCACTGTGTACAACTTTTGCTTGTTACAAATTAAAGGGATTAAAAAAAAACTATGCATATGAGCAGGGTTCAGGTTTAAATTGAAGGATGAGGGCTGTTTTTTGTTTTTTTTTTAGCTCAAAATCCAAGAACAATCATTAAATGTTTAACGTTCTCCATACACCTTCAGTATAAGGCCTCATTCACATTTCCGTGTCAGTGTCACGTTCCGTGAAAAAAAGCGTACGTGTTTCATCCTTGAAGCTGTCCGTGAAGGATCCGTAGTTGGTCCGTGTGTCCGTTTTTACCATTGGTGTCTCATCCGTAAATCACTGACATTACTCAGCTGAAAATTAAATTCCAAAGAATCTCCTATTAGTCTTTAGTGAAAACCGACGCAACGGACGTGCTTTGTCTGCATCACAGATCACAGTAGTGCATGTCCCCGTGATTTTTTTACTGACCCACGGTCAGTAAAAAAATACTGAAATGTGAACAGGCACATTTAAATCAATGGGTGCGTGTGCTGTCCGCAGAAAATGCGGAAAGCACACATGAGTGAAGAACAGAAATGTGAACGAGGCCTTAGGGTTCATGCACACATGTGCGGTCAGTGCCCGTGCTGTGGACCGCAATTAAGTGACCCTTAATGAGCTCTGAACTTTAAAATACACAAGCAGACATGTCAGAGGGAGAACTTTATGTATGACTTAAACTAAATAGAAATCATTTAAGAACACAGTGCAACTCGAACCACTCTAGGAACACAAATGCATCTAAAAATATACCTTTTTTTCATCACATAATTGGACCTACCCTTTAGTGTAGAGCTCAACATCATACAGAACCTTAAAGGCTTTGAACACCTTTGGGAGCATTTTTTTTATCATTGCATATTCGGCTAATATAATTTTTCAATTGGTCTTTATTAAAAAACTTAAACAGTTTTTGTTCTGCAACCTTCACTTTCAGTGTATCTGCAGACTATCTTGCTTTCTACAATACTTTACAATGAATCCTTCAAGGAATTGCATTGATGGCTGGATGCATAACCCTTATCTCTGAACTCCTGACTGCTCATACACACTCATTTATGACATCTTATTATCAATGTTATACAAATGTATGTGTTTATGAGCTGTCAGGAGTTCAGAGATAAGGTCTACACATTTAGCCATCAGAGCAGTGTCATAACGAATTCATTGGAAAATAAAAAGCAAGATGGTCTGCAGATACACTGAAAGTCAAGGCTTTAGAACAAAATCTGTTGAAAACTTTCAATAAAGACTAACTTAAAAATTATTATTAGCCTAATATGTTAAAAATGAAATGATAAAAAATGTCCGCCAAACATGTTCAGTCTTTAAGCCTTCAAAGCCGACTTCGGATTCCTATATTGAAATGTTTTTAAATATGCAGATAGGAATACCGAAGTCATTCACCAAAGTCTTCGCAACTTCGGCCAAGAGGAAGTTTTGCTACACGGAGTCCATACATTGCTGTACGGAAACAGTATTACAAACAAAGTTATTTAATGAATCGACTTCGGATCTATGACCTGAAGCTCTATTCGCTCAGACCTAGAGACTACCATCAATTTTTTTAAAATCAACTATTAGCCTATAAGCGAATATTTTATGTCATTTTTTTGTACTAAAACAGGTGGCTAGTGTTCTGGATATAATTTTTTTTAAGTCACTTCATTTATTCTACATCCTGTCCTGGCTCTTAAATTCCTCATTTGTTTGGACCTTTACCGCAGCAAATGGCCTTCACTATGACAGCGAGAAGGGGGATGAGAGACTCAATTAGCACATCATACATTACAGTGCTAAATGCAGTGCTCATCTGTGGGCATCTTTATTTAGGCCTAGTAAGAGAACAATAGAGATACTGTCATCCCAATTCTACTGATCTACTATTATACTAGTAGAGACTGTCTCCCCCTCACAGCAGCAGTAAGCTAACAATGGATTCCCTATCTATCACTCTGTGTTGACTGCTGCAGAAGGACAAGATTGTGTATTACATTTTAAAGGGTATAGCATTGCTGAAATGAAATAGAAAAACGGACAAAGCCTCTTAGAAATTGTTTGGTATGAATATTGAGTTTTCCTTTAATCTTCTTATGAAAGTTATTGTTCTGAACACAATTGTATTACACGATTTTAAGAAATTTTGAAGCTCCCCTTCACCATTCTCAATGTGTCTAACTTTGGAGGTATCTCATGTTATTGGTTCTTGTAAAAATGGGAGATTATTTAACGTTGTACTGGATTAAAAAATATGGATACTGTCTTACAGAAACAGTGACACATCTGTTCATGGGTCCTCATGAACAGCTCAGCTATAGTGAAAAAAGCTCAGCTATAGTGAAAAAAAATGGGGGAATGAGCAGCAATCAGGGGTGTAACTACCATAATGGCAGACCAGGCAACTGCAATGGGGCCCAGGGCAACAGGGGGCCCAGTCTTAGTTGGGATCATCTCTTCTTCTACTGGAGGTGAAAACTTGGTTAGGACTCTACCCGCTAAAGGAACACCTTTTAGCAAACGAGGCAGTGGAAAAATGGCCCAAGGGTCATTGAAAGGGGGTTTAGGTCTTGTGTGGGGGGCCTGGTTTGATCCTTGCTATGGGGCCCTTACTTCTCTATGTACGCCACTGGCAGCAATACAAAGTACACCACTGGTGTGGCGCTGTTCTGACGTGAAAGCAACCATGTGTTTTTACAACCTTTTAAAGATACCCACTTATTTACAGTTTGTGTAAATCACTAATTCACCCTCAGGCCTCTTTCACACGAGTGGGTTTTCCATCTGGATGCAAGGCGTGTTTCAAATGGATAGCATCCTTATTGAATCCTGACCCATTTATTTCAATGGGTATGTGCACATAGTATTATTTATAACTAGAGATGAGCGAACGTGCTCGAAACGAGCACTGTACCGCTCGGCTCCCCTGCGCTCGCATGGGCGCAGGCAGCCGCTTCCGTCCTCCTCAGGAGGACGGAAGCGGCTGCCTGCGCCCATGCGAGCGCAGGGGAGCCGAGCGGTACAGCGCTCGTTTCGAGCACGTTCGCTCATCTCTATCTATAACCGATCATCTCTACATTCAGGAAAAATCACATCTTGTTCTTTATTGTGCCTTTTTCACGCAGCTCTGGCCCTATAGATATGAATGGGGCTTGCATGAAACATGGAAGGCAACTGGATGCAATGTGTTTTTTACCAATGGTTGCTCGGGGATGTTAAGAACCACTATTTAGTTTTAGTCACACGTGTGAAAAATGCATCAAAAACACATATGTGCAGAAAAAAAACGAAACACTGAACGCAATCGCAGATGAAACTGATTGAACTTACGTGCAAAACCATCGGCTATTACCTGTACAGATCCTGACTCTTGTATGAAATAGGCCATACACTACTACGCTCCCTGAGTTTGATCTGCCTCAAATGGAATCAATAACCTTCCATGCTGATCATATCAGTGGTTTAAAGGGTCATAACTTGACCTTAGGCTTTCTTGATAAGACCCCTTGGTGTATGCAAGAACAGTTCTCCATTTGGATTATGGGCACAGATTTCTAGCCAGTGTTTCGTATTTTGTTCTCATTATGTGTGCAACGATATCCTTCTGTTGACAGTGAGAATTACACGTGTAGCTCTTATCAAAGTGTTGCTTCCCGGAGAGAATTGTGAAATATTTTCATTTAGGCTAAGAGCAGCATCCTCCAATGTGAAGCCTCCAACTGGGAATAATAACCTCATTGACTTAATGAGGGGAATTGATTACCTGTAACCCTCAAGCAAATAACACTTACACAACTGATTCCATGACAGCAGACAACTAATTAAGGGCCCTAAGAGTTCAAATACCAACATATGTATCCATTAAGATATGATTGTATAAGTGTGTAATTAGGTGTACAATCCACATCTTACAGTTTAAATGTATTCCTAATATTGAAATTGTGGTTTCTTGGACCAGAAATAGAAGGAATTACAAAAGTTAGATACAAGGGCAATGAATAAGCCGCATATAATGAAGTCGTTAAAATATTAGTAGACATTATCATTTGTCAAGTTTCTTAAGTAGACATTTCTTTTCTGTACAGCATCGTATATGTTTATATATCTATATGCACTAGTATACTAGTTTTTCCAATGTTTATTATTCCTACTGTGGGCTTCTTATTACTTCTTTGGCTGAAAACTGTCTAAAATAAAGAAAAAAGGAAAAGGTAAATGTACTGTAAATGTATAAGCATATGGAGTTCATGGTCAGATTCACCCGCATGCAGGGGTGGGATTCAAATGTTTAACAAGAGGTTCCTACTCAATGGCGGACACGCAGCATCATGACACATGTTTACATATACATACTCCATATATATGCAACACACATAAATACACCATATACATGTAGAGCTGGGCGATATGGCCAAAAAAAAATCTCGATTTTTTTTTTTTTAATTTTGGACGATTCACGATTTAAATCTCGATTTTCTTATGTTAGTAAAAATCTAAAAAAATAAATAAAAAAATCCTACTGTGGCCCCACCAGACTTCACATCAGCCCACTATACCCCCATCAGACCTCAGATCAGCCCACTGTGCCCCCACCAGACCTCAGATCAGTCCACTGTGCCCCCATCAGACCTCAGATCAGCCCACTGTGCCCTCATCTGACCTCAGATCAGCCCACTGTACCCTCATCTGACCTCAGATCATCCCACTGTGCCCCCATCAGACCTCAGATCAGCCCACTGTGCCCCCATCAGACCTCAGATCAGCCCACTGTGCCCCCATCAGACCTCAGATCAGCCCACTGTGCCCCCATCAGACCTCAGATCAGCCCACTGTGCCCCCATCAGACCTCAGATCAGCCCACTGTGCCCCATCAGACCACCCTCCCATCAGACCTCAGATCAGCCCACTGTGCCCTCATCAGACCTCAGATCAGCCCACTGTGCCCCCATCTGACCTCAGATCAGCCCATTATGCCCCATCAGACCCCACATCAGCCCATTATGGCCCATCAGACCCCACATCAGCCCATTGTGCCCCATCAGACCCCACATCAGCCCATTGTGCCCCATCAGACCCCACATCAGCCCATTGTGCCCCATCAGACTCCACATCAGCCCAGTGTGCCCCCATCAGACCTCAGATCAGCCCATTGTGCCCCATCAGACCCCACATCAGCCCATTGTGCCCCATCAGACCCCACATCAGCCCATTGTGCCCCATCAGACCCCACATCAGCCCATTGTGCCCCATCAGACCCCACATCAGCCCACTGTGCCCCCATCAGACCTCAGATTAGCCCACTGTGCCCCATCAGACCTCAGATTAGCCCACTGTGCCCCATCAGACCTCAGATTAGCCCAAAGTGCCCCCTTCAGACCTCAGAGCAGCCCAAAGTGCCCCCTTCAGACCTCAGATCAGCCCAAAGTGCCCCCTCCAGACCTCAGAGCAGCCCAAAGTGCCCCCTCCAGACCTCAGAGCAGCCCAAAGTGCCCCCTCCAGACCTCAGAGCAGCCCAAAGTGCCCCCTTCAGACCTCAGAGCAGCCCAAAGTGCCCCCTCCAGACCTCAGAGCAGCCGAAAGTGCCACCTTCAGACCTCAGAGCAGCCGAAAGTGCCACCTTCAGACCTCAGAGCAGCCGAAAGTGCCCCCTTCAGACCTCCGATCAGCCACCATCATAATAAGGCTTCATTCACACGACCGTATTTTGTTTCCGTGTCCGTTCCGTTTTTTTTGCGGACCGTATGCGGAACCATTCATTTCAATGGGTCCGCAAAAAAAACGGAAGGTACTCCGTGTGCATTCCATTTCCGTATGTCCGTATTTCCGTTCCGCAAAAAAGATAGAACATGTCCTATTCTTGTCCGTTTTGCTGACAAGGATAGGCACTGTTACAATGGATCCGCAAAAAAAACGGAAACACAGATGCCATACGGAACGTCATCCGTTTTTTTTTGCGGATCCGCAAAACACATACAGTCGTGTGAATGAAGCGTAATAAAAAAAAAAATCACTTACCTGTCCTGCGCCTCGGCTCCGCTCCACGTCCGGCGCCCCTCTTCTTCTCCCGTTGCTGCACTGTCACATGACTGCGCGGTCAGGACAGTGCAGCGCAGCCCCGGAAAAGAAGAGGAGCGCCGGACACCGGAGTGGAGCCGCGGCGCAGGACAGGTGAGAGATTTTTTTTATTTTATATGTCGGGCGCCATTTTAGGAAAATCAAATTCACGATTTTCCTAAAAAATAAAATCGTGAGGCTTGCAATTGGAGAATTAATCGAATTAATTCGATTAATTGCCCAGCCCTATATACATGGTACACATACATAAATACACCATATATACACTACACACACATACCACCCAACTAAGGAGCTAAACTATCAGCGGCGCGAGAAGCAATGGAAGCGAACATCTCCAGCTGCCCTGCCACTGCCAGAGCAACATATCGGGACTCTGATGCAGTTGAAATTTTAACAACCAGATCTGGAGAACTGGAGGGAACTGGCTGAATCACATGCCTGCCTGCAGGGCCCACCATGTAGAGATTTCTTGTGTTCATTTATACCTCTGCTCTGATCATTCTGTGCTTAGGAGTCCAGTTGACAGTCCTACTTAGTGACTGACAGCTATGTATGAATAAACACTTACAGGGAAGGCTGTCACTGATAAGACCACACCCTGCTCGTCTGTAGAAGCGAATGGACAGAGCTGTGGACAAGCATTGCCATCTCTCCATGTGCTGGTGGCAGTCGCCTTACCAGGTGAGATGTGACTTGAGGGTAATGTAGTATTTTCTTTTGCCCTCATTCTTCTTTGTTTCTGCCGCCACCAGCCACAGGGAGGTGTGTGAGTTTAGGGAATTTGTCATAGGGAACACAGTGTAGCCGGTGGTTCTACTCATGGTTAGTTGAATCTCCCCTGGGCCAGTGTGCAGTTGTGTGGAGGGTGGACACGACTTCCCTCGGGGCACACTACGCACGCAGGACTCCAGGATGGTCAGTTGAGGTGCCCTTGGTGTTGATTTTGACTGTGTCGGATGGCTGGGTCCTGGTTATTTCGTGACGCCAGTGTCTTTAGGTAGACACACCCTTGTTGACAATAATGAGGAGGCAGTTTTGGGATGAACAAGGAACTTTTTACTGGATTAATGAGTCCTCCTTGTTGGTACAGATAATGCACACAGAGATATTTCACCAAACAGGTTGGAATGGCAGGCTTTCCAAGTAGGCTGGATCTCTAACTTGCAATACGTATATAAATAGTCTCTGGAATGACAGCCAAGCTTGGGTACAATTTGGGTATTCAGTTCACACTCCTGATAGGTAAGGTGTGATTCAGATTTAGGGATAATAGTGCACTTATCATCCGGTAATCTCCTCAGGGCTGTGGAGCTTTCCCTGGGAACTTATAAATGATGGAGTCCAAAACAACTGAAATATGGATTACCTCCACCTGGTGTACCACTTGGTAGCACTTTGTTCTGGCTGCAATCTGAATACTGGTTTCACTGGTTTCTGGGTTTTCCAGTGGCATTTGATCAAAATGGAGAGGAGCTGGACTTGCTTCCTTCCCCTGTGGCTTGCTGACTCACCCTCTTCTGCCTGACTAACTACCAACTTCACCCTCCACTGTACAGAGTGGTGGTAGCAGAATGAACTAGCTCCATCTAGAAGTGAGGAGTATAATTACATCAGCCTAGATGGATAGCCTTACCAAATATGCAATATGTAAAATGACATTACAGTTTAACGTGAACCACTGTTAGTGGGACGCTGCATTTCTATACTTGATAAAGTGACTAAAGTGTCTACCCTGAACCAAATTTATCATCCAACCTGAGCCCCTGTGATAAATGTGGTGCTGGTCTATACAGCCTGCATAAGTTTACATTATCTATAGGTTTAGTAAATCTATCCCAATGCTCTTTTTTTACCTGTATAAAAACAAGACTGTTGCATTTTCCTACATAATTTTGACTATGAACCTGTAGAACCTATAGAAAAGGAGAATGACTTGGTACAGTACCAGTCAAAAATTTGGATGCAACTTTTAATTCCTTTTTTTTTTACATTGTAGATTCATATTTAAGACATGAACATTTTCCAGCAGTCTTGACAGAGTTCCCAGAGTTGCTCAGCACTTGTTGGTTGCTTTTCCTTGCCTCTGTGGTCCTACACATCTGAATCCGTCTCAAAAGTTCAGGTGATTATGGAGGCCATGTTATCTGACACAGCAGTTCATCATTTTCCTTTTTAGTCAGGTAGCCCCTACATACCCTGGAGGTGTATGTTGGGGTCGTTGTCCTGTTGAAAAAGAAATGATGGTCCCACTAAGCTCAAATCAGATGGGATGGCATGTTGTTGCAGAATGCTGTTGTAGTGTTGCTGATTAAAGGGATTCTGTCAGCAGCATTTCACATATTGAGTTATTTATGCCATTGGATTCGGCCAGTTATAAGCAGTTCTAAATTGTAATTGTTATAGGTCACAGAGGCAGTTTTTGTGGTAAAAAAACGATTTTTAGTAGCTGTCACTCACTGTAAATAAGGAGCCCAAGGGGAGTTCCCAACCGTTGAAGGAGCCCGGGCTCGGCGATTCCTTGGAGCCCAGGCATGCCCACCTACTTAATATTCACTTCACTGACTCGCTCAGTGAAGCTCCGGCTCGGACGAAATCCCGCGCATGCGCAGTACATCCAGAGGCCTGCGCCCTTGCAGTCTGCGGGCGCAGGCCTCTGGATGTACTGCGCATGCGCGGGATTTCGTCCGAGCCGGAGCTTCACTGAGCGAGTCAGTGAAGTAAATATTTAGTAGGTGGGCGTGCCTGGGCTCCAAGGAATCGCCGAGCCCGGGCTCCTTCAACGGTTGGGAACTCCCCTTGGGCTCCTTATTTACAGTGAGTGACAGCTACTAAAAATCGTTTTTTACCACAAAAACTGCCTCTGTGACCTATAACAATTACAATTTAGAACTGCTTATAACTGGCCGAATCCAATGGTATAAATAGCTCAATATGTGAAATGCTGCTGACAGAATCCCTTTAAGTGTGCCTTGAAATTTTAATAAATCTCTAACAGTGTCACCTACAAAGTACCCCAAAATCATCACCCTTCCATGCTTCACAATTGTGAACCACATATGTAGAAACCATCTGCTCACCTTTTTTTTGCATCTCATGACATGGCTGTTCGAACAAAAAAATCTCATTTTGACTCATCAGACCAAAGTACAGATTTTCACTGGTCTAATATCCATTCATTGTGACCCCATAAATTCTTTTTTTTCTTCAGTAGTGACTTCTTTGCAGTAATTTGACAATTTCCTGAAGTCTGAGGAGTTGATGTTGAGATATGTCTGGTACTTGATCACTATAAAGCTCTAATTTGAGGTGCTGTTGATTTGTTGTTTTTGAGGCAGGTAACTAATATACCTATTCTCTGCAGCAAAGATAACTCTTGGTCTTCCTTTTCTGGGTTTCGTCCTCATGAAAGCCAGCTTCATCATATCATTTGATGGTCTTTATGACTGCACTTGAGGATACCTTTAAAGCTCTGGAAATTTTCCAGATTGACTGACGTTCATGTCTTAAAGTAATGATGGGTTGTCGTTTCTCTTTACTTTTATTTGAGTGGTTCTTGCACTAATATGGATTTGAACAGTAGTAAAACAGGGATAATTTCTGTTATTGTGTACCAATCCTACCTCCCTACAACACAACTGATGGTCTCAAGTACATTATTGCAGTAAATCCCAAAGGGGCCGGTGCAGAGGATGTGGTAGTGTCCCTGATAAAGTGTTTTGTCATGGTGTACTGCCTCAGGCCGTTAGTCCCTGGGGATCGGTGCATTGGAAATGTAGTTTTGAAGTATGAGGCCAGAAATAAACAAGGAACAGTTTATTTTACTAAGTGCAAAATATAACTTCAGTTACATTCAATAGCATCAGATTCCAAGTGAAATTCTCTGGCACCAGTAAGGATTATAGAGGTAGGTAGGTTGGATGGCTGCAGTTTAGCACTTACAGTAGTAGTGTCTAGTAGTATTTTGGGTCATGGGTGTCTTAGCCATAGTCCCTCACCTCACAACAATGTCTTTTAATGCTGGTCTCAGCTGTCTGATTTCTCTCAAGTATCTGCTTGTGGATGTCTTTAGTTATTCTCTTTGGAGAACCTTTCACAGGAGCAGGAGCTCAGATGTGTGCTTTCTCTCCTCTCTGTGGTTTACAGGAACTCCTCCTCCTGGCAGGAAGCAGGACCAGTCCACTCCTGCCAACCATTTTACTGGTTGTAAAGGCTATAACATAGAATATAAAATACATAACCATACCCCCCAACTTTTGAAAAGCACAAAGAAGGACAATATTTGCGGCATGCCACCACAATTTTTTTCATACTAGGCTATGCCCCTAACTCATAACTATACACACTCATTCCCACTCAGTCCCCTTAATGACCCCAGATATTAATTATTCTTCATTTGTGCCAAAGTTATGCCCACATTGTGCCTCTCACATGGTTATGCCCAAATTGTGCCCTGTCACAGTAATAGTGCCCACACTGTACCCCTCTCAGTAGCAATACCCACATTGTGCCCCTCAGAGTAGTTGTGCCCACATTGTGCCCCTTTCACAGTAGTAATGCCCACATTGTGCCCCTCACAGTAGTTATACCTACATGTGTGCCCTTCATAGTAGTTATGCCCACATGTGCCCCCTTCACAGTAGTTATGCCCACATGTTCCCCCTTCACAGTAGTTTTAATCATATGTGCCCCTTCACAGTAGTTATGCCCAGATATGTACCCCCTTCACAGGAAGAAAAAAAAACAGTACATACTCTCCTAGTTCCTCCAATGATTATCACACCTCACCTTGCATGCCCAAACAGAAGGTGGGCTGTGTAGGAGGAGCACAGACTGATTCTTGGGCCTGCAACCTCCTCCTATACAGCCCAGCAGAGGGATGTCTGACTGCATAGTGTGTGCTGGGGAGCATCGGCAGCTGAGCTGAATGGTGAAGCAGGGAATGGATGGCTCCCTGCTTCACCATTCAACTGTTTCTGCATCCTATGGATGCAAAGATAGCTGAGAGCGGGACATACCTCAGCCATTTCAGGAAGGCTGGATAGCCACTGAAATCCTTGACTGTCCCACCGGATCTATACAAAATATAATAATACAAACCATATACATAGAAATTGCAAATACCGCCAGGTCTGGGGTACTGCATTATGAAGGCAAGAAATTCCACAAATTAACTCTTGACAATGCATATCTGTTGAAAACCATTCTAGGTGACAACGCGTATTTCTGGCGCAGATTGCGGCACAAAGGTCCTTTGCTCCGCAATCCTTAACTTTTCCCCGCACCCGTCAAGTCAAAAAAAATGGGCAGCTGTCTTACATTTAGAAGTGGTGGTGGTGGATCTGCCTAAGTTATGTCCACTGCCAGCTATAGGGGATATCAAGACCAGTGTCTAAAATGCCGGTCTTAATAAATGACCCCCTATATTCTGCTCCACGAGACAACGAGAAAGCCAATCAAATATTATATAAAATAATGTGGCTAGAATAGTCACGTACTGTTAGGCTCCAGCAGTTGTAAACCTGGTCCTACTTATATCACTAATCCTACGCTAACAAAATAGCCTTTAACACTAAGCCTTCACTTACAACATTGTATTGATCTTTACAGAAAGGTTGAACCTTATGTCTTGGTTAGATTTAACATATCAAATAGACGGGGTGAAGGGATCTGATATAATTAGTTTTGAGATTGTATTTCCGTATAAGACCCTGTGCTCTTTCATTCAGGAGTAAATGTAGCAGCTCAATACATGTATGATGCCTGACTGCCACCTTGACACATATAGTCTGACCGTTATACAGTAGGTGCATATGGGGTCATTTATTAAGACCAGCATTTTAGACGCCAGTCTTAATAACCCTCTTGTGGCGCTTGATGCGTCTAAGTTATGTAGAGACGCCGGCCTCTACATAACTTAGGTAGATTAGCTGCTGACGTACAAGAGCTTAAAATCTACGCCAACTCCCTTGCTGGAATAGATTTAGATAATTTTCTACACCAAAAACTGCCATAGAATATTATAAATGAGATGGACCTGCTGGCTCGCCCTCTTCCACGCACATGCATCACCCCCTTTTTGGCATACGTGGCATGGAAGGGGAAGAAGTAGCAGATTTTGCCACAAATCACCTTTGCGACAAAATCTGCTCCAAATATATGCCAAAAAGTGGTGTATGTTTGGTCATAAACGACCCCCATTATTCTCAAGGGTGCTATGACTATAAGTCCATTCACTTTTATTTCTTCCCTATGTTATACTCTGTTTCCTATGCAGTTGGTTTTCAGATTTCCTACAAACACAAATTTGTCTGGGGTTCTTTGCTCACTGATAACCCCATGCAGTTTTTTATAGTGGTTTTTCAGTGGCAGTTTTTGCAAAACCAGTGTTTCAATGGTGTTTGTTTCCATATAGTGAAGCAGATGTAAAAACACAAGAAAAAAACATGTTGCACAATATATAGGCAGGACAAAAAGGTCACTCAAAAAACGCATATTGGAACATATAAACAATATTAGAAAAGGTTTTGACCAACATACAGTGTCAAAACACTTTAAAGACTACCACAACCAAGACCCCACAAGACTTACTTTCGTTGCTTTAGAAAAAGTTCCCAAACAATGGAGAGGGGGCAACCATGTCATAAATATGTCCAAATTTGAGTCCAGGAGAATAATTGAATTCGATTTGTTAATTCCTGGTGGTTTGAATGCAGAGATGGAGATTTTCGACTCCCTGTAGATTTGGGATGGGTGCCCTTCTTGGACGGGACATCGAGGTCAGGCTGTCCTACCAGCACCTTGATTTCCCCTACTCGGGAGGCCCCCATCCCTCGATCATCACAGATCTTCTTCACACTAGTCTGAAAATACTTGAAAAAAAAACTGGAAAAAAAAATCCTGAAAAAGTAGTGAAAATCTCCAAATAAATCCAAGATAAAATCAAAAGAGGATATTTGCAGAAGGAATAGAACAAAAAGAGAGGAATACCAAAATTAACATATAAATCATAATCAAATATACTGACACTTACCATACATCTATATAGAAAGAAGACCATAGAAAACAATGGAGTGGCATGAATACATAGCTATATGAATCCAATTAAACCATACAGAATAACTGATAGACAAACCTATTACATTTCCCTACAGAATGACCATTGACTGAACAAAGACCGTAGGAAACAAGAGAGGGATATCAATTTCAATAAAACACAATCCAATAAGGAATTTATTAATCCAAACTACAGGGAATAATTGATGAGAGGTCTCTGATTTTAGGTTAGATTTTATATTTCTTACATTTGTATGTTTTATATATTTTTTATATTTTTCTCATCTCATTATTTACTATATATTTATAATTATAAATCACCCCTCCCATCTAACAGGAAGATAACTATTTATAGGTGCCAGGACTCATACATGGTCTACTGACCACTGAGGAAGGGGCAGGAAATTTTGACCCTGGAGCGCGTTTGGTTGTTTAAAGTGTGGACCTGAAAATCCGGCATCATCTTAAAAGACGTCTTTTCATATGAAAGATTTAGAAAAACACAAGCCCAAGTATATACTAGCTAATCTAGCATTATATTTCTAAATGGACGAGAGTTAGAGGCTTTACTATCTACCACCAGTGCCTTATCCAGAGAAAACAGAACGCTTTATTAGCGGGCACCCACGTAGGACGCCGCTTCAAACGCTGCACGTGGAGAGTAAAAGTGCGCGCAGCCAGACACATCGTGCTGCTGGAAGGGACACTACGCCACACAGAGAGATACAGCTCACCCGCCAGGACTGCGATCTACCAAATTCGCCAGATCGAGGAGGAGTTAAAGTAACAACAAAATATAACCATTTATATACAATGTCTCTGCTTTGAAAAACTACAGGGCAATATATTTGATGAACTATATTCACTAATGTGATTAACTATATTCACCAATAAAATATATTTGATGAACTCTATGCACCAATGTGACAGATCCACAAAATATTAAGTGAATCCATCTCTTTTCTTCAACTTACAAGCATAAAGACTTATTAATTCTCCAGAGTTAATACAAAGTATTATATTTTGTACATATGTAGAAATATTCACATGTGGAGAACTAAAGTTTCAAACTAAACTCTGTACAAAGGACTCTATCCCCACAACAGAGGACTTTCAGTTTCTAATTTTTATGTTTTATGCTTTATTTTCTATTATATCATTTACTTTATGGGATTTTATGCTATTGTTTGAACTATTGATTATTGATTTTAATTGTATTGTTCACTTTTTTTTTTACTAATACTTACATACCCAGCGCTGGGAATATATAGCACCTATAGCTTTAACATCATTTTTATTACATTTCAAATAAATATTCTACTGTTTCTATATCCAGATGAGAGTGTGCCCATCTATCCTATTTTTATACTTATTTAAGCCACATTCTTATCAGTAAGAACTGAGCTATAATGTGTGTTTATAATGTGAGATAGCAAAGATAAGGAGTCTGTCTGCTCCTCAGATGATGGAAAAGACATTCCAGAAAAGGATTCCATATGGTTAATAAAAACCAATTTAAAATATTATTTTTAGCTCAAAATGAGTACAATGCAATAATAAAAAAAACTGCCCCCCAAAGGTGTACATAGCCTATAAGGCTATGTTCAACTTCACATGGTGGATTTTTACCATGAATTTCATTATAGATTCAATGCTAAAAACCAAGCAGCATCCGCAATGAAATTGCATCTTGTTGTGGGAGTCTGCGCTGCCATTCATATGGTCCTAGATTTTTCTGGAGATGTCCATTTTTGGTGTGGTTTCGGCATGGGGGAGGGCGTCTGTGGGAGTGTGCTTGTGGGTTTATCTCCATTCAGTGGTGCTAAACTGCAAGCAGGTCCATGGCATTGAAATTGAAAATTGAGTCAGAAACTGTGGCAGTTTCTACAATGGAATATACAATGGGTTTTGACATTATCAAAATCCACCATGTGAACACCAAACTCTTCAAGAAATAAAAAGAAATAA
Source organism: Rhinella marina (assembly GCA_900303285.1). NCBI lineage: Eukaryota > Metazoa > Chordata > Amphibia > Anura > Bufonidae > Rhinella > Rhinella marina. Next base: position 32,873 of record ONZH01003373.1, read on the forward strand.
GTTGATTTTGTCTCTTCTGCAGTGTTTTATTAAATAGGAGGATAGCTGTACTCTGATTTTCTAGTACTTTCTAACCTTTCTCTCATGGGCACATATCCAGGCTTCTTCAGAAGACTGACAGGTGGGGGCTTCAAGCCGAGACTGCTGGGAGGTGTGTGAGACGAACTATAGGAAAGAGGATGGGATGTGAGATGAGCTGTGACAGACGGGAGACAGGTCCGGGAAGGGGCAAGGAGAAAACCACAATGTAAATGAGAAGGATTGACTTGAGACACTAAGATGTGGCAATACATTTGTTCTTTTCCCAAGCACCTGAAGGGACGCCTTTAATTGAAGCTTACGATGGTCTTATAAGTTATGCAGCAGAGCTGTGAGGAGAAGACATGATATCACTGCTAGACAGGGATCGAAAGGCCACTTCCCCACAGTCAGTATTTTTAATCAGTGTATGGGTGGGTTCACACATAGGTTTTACTGGTGTTTTTCTGCACTTTTGCGTTTTAGTAGTGTTTTTTACAGTAACGCCAGTTTTAAGATATTCGCTAGATCTATAGGAAATTTGAAACACAGGGTGTTTTTTCTGCTGCTGGCATTTTTGTTAATTAGGTGTTGTTTGTGTATGCAGCATGACATTTTTCATGCATTTTGCCATCTCCTTCTCCATAGGGGAATATGCCATGAAGAAAATGCAAGTGGTCAAATACAGTTTGCAAAAAAATGTCCCAGAAAATGCCCCCAAAACACAGCAGGAAACACAGATAGCAAAAAAAACACATGCAGTTATTCTGGAGTTGCTGTTAAAAAAAAAAGTGCCAGACAAAGTCAAAACCAGGATTGAGTCCAAAACACAGCAGAGGTACAAATCTTTGTATTCTACTTTCTCTCTGTAGGGTGCGCTTCTATTTTGGCTTACAAATACTGATCAATGAACAATAATGACCAAATACCGACTGTGAAAGTGGCCAAACAGCACAAAGAAAAAGCAAGAATTTGCTACTAATCAGTCTATTAAAGGGGTTGTCCGAGTTATGAAAAAAAAAAAATTATAGCACTATAAATCTGGCGGGCAGCAATATATAACTAAGTTAAGCAAGTTTAAAAAAATATATATATTTCCTCATTTTCCCTGGTTCTCTTCTGGCCCTTTGTTTACCTGCAGTAACAACAATCTCTGCCCTTCCCCTGCTCAGCAAAGGGAGTGAATAAAAGTGCTGCCCTGAGTGATATGTCTGACTGCTAGGATACTCAGCAGCATGTTTTATGTGTAGGACTACAAGTCCCAGCTGTACAATCACACTGCTGATACATACAGGATCTTCTCCCTACCTGTTCTTGTGCAGATCTTTTTTAGTCTGTCAGCTCCTGTGCCCAGCATTTGTCTCCTCACTGCCTGCAGCTACTCAGTAAAGCCTTCAGCCCTGAGTCTGTGCTGGCTGAAGGGTTTAAAATCTTATCTGAAAGAATCCAGAGAGAGGGCAGCAGCAGCCGGCAGTGCAGGGGACGTGGCCAGCACAGTGACGTCTCGTGAACAGACTCTTATCTGATCTCAGGCTTGTGCATGAAATATCGGCAGAGCAGGGAAAGAAGCTGACATCACAGGTCATGTAACCCTCAGTGAAATCTGAGAAAGGGGCCACTGAAGTTAAGTGCATTGAAAAACCATTACATTTGCCTAGTTAGAAGCATACAAAGAACAAAAAAATAACTTGGACAACCCCTTTAAAGGGGTTATGCCATAAGTAATGTAAAAAAAATGAAAATCCGATATCATACAGTACACGACAGTCTCTTTCTAACAAAGCTAGAACCATCCCTGTACCTCACATGGATCCAGAGATCTCCCCATTCAGTGCTGCAATTGCTCTGCTGGATTTATTTCAAGCTAGCAGCTCTGGGGCATGCACTCTCTGGGGAATGTTTTTTTCTGCTGCAGCTGGTGGCATGTGCACGTATGTCAACCTCAGTGAGCTGGACAGAGAATTTAGAAAAAGGACAAACAGCAGGTGGCGCTATACAGATAGATTTCACCGAATAACTCAGTGGCTGTACAAAATTTTTAAATACTTGCAATTACAAAGGTATTCAGCTCCAGGTGCTGGTTTGAAAAATGTAACATAGTAAGATAGTAACATAGTTTATAAGACCGAAAAAAGACATCTGTCCATCCAGTTCGGCCTGTTATCCTTCAAGTTGATTCAGAGGAAGCCAATTTTCCCCACTTTAGGGGAAAAAATTCCTTCCCGACTCCAATCAGGCAATCAGAATAACTCTGGATCAATGACCCATCTCTAGTAACTATAACCTATAATATTATTACCCTCCAGAAATACATCCAGGCCCCTCTTGAACTCTTTTAGTGAACTTACCATCATCACCTCCCCAGGCAGAGAGTTCCATAGTCTCACTGCTCTTACCGTAAAGAATCCTTTTCTATGTTTGTGTACAAACCTTCTTTAGTGTAATCATATCTAGGTAAAAGTTTATCTGTCAAAATATTGGCCACAGGATTTATGTATGTTTCTGACCTAGGAAAGTACTAAAAAAGATCACATTTAGCATTTCCCAGAATTATAGAACATTTCTTGCAAAATAACAACATTAATTGCCACATCTGCAGTTCTCTCATGGCCTTAGGTTTACTCCCAACCACACTCCTTCCTGTCACCCTTGAGTTTCAATACAGTATCCTTTTACTCCTACATTTGACTTGAGGCCCTATGTTCTAATTTAGTTGACCATTGTTTGTTGCTTGGTCTCCGTGGAATTCATGATAAATGTCACATTTAGTTTATACCATTAGATGAGATTATATATTGACCATTACTCTCACATTACTCCCCTCTTTTTATTATGATTTCACGGACTGTACAAAGCAAGTTCCCTACACTCCCTAAAACAGAAAGGGGGCAGATTGTAAAGTACCATCCCTCCTATACAAAGTATGAGAATACTAATTCCCATAGATCGTGGGATGACCAGCATCCATCCAGACGGTCTTCTCCTTTCCTCCCTCCCATTTTCAGATTTGCACAGCCAATGCAACCACACACGGGGAGGTTACTGCAAAAGCTTCTGGTCATATATTTATATATTTCATTTATACTTTTAACTAATGATTCTTGTGCAAATTCAAGTAATTGAGTCCTTTAAATATTCTTATAGATAAGTCCTTCAGTATATTTTAATGTTTTCTTCATAATGGGGTCCCACAATAGATGCAGTCGGTCAGATTCTCCACTGCTTGCTGCCCACACTGCTCACACTTGTATTTCTGGTCAAATCCTTCATCAGGGGTTGTAGCAACGTCAGGTGCAGCAAGAGGGGGCATCATCACCATAACTTGCGTAGAGGAATCATGAGTTATTGTCACATTAGCAGCTTTAGACTTTCCTGAAAAACAATTAGACTTTAGCAATAGCATTCTTTTAATCAGTAAAAGACATAATTTGATTACCAGGAAAATTATCAAAATGAGGAAGCATCCTTGCAGCAATAGGTAAAACAAACCAGAGAACCAATCTCCAATCCCTTTAAAACAATTTATTGGGTTAATCCACGATATCCAATCAGGCAACCCTACATTTGGTGGAATCTGATTCGCAGTTTGGAATCCCTCCTTTAGGTTCTTGGCCTGCTTCAAATCATGTGCTACCCTAAGCAATCCTGAAGGATCAATATAATGACAACATGCAGTTCCTATTATTTGACACAACCCTCCTTGAGCTGCTGTGAGATAATCTAGTACCATGGCATGTTGATTAGTGACTATTACCAATTGTCGAAGATATATTGAATTGATTTCCACAGCATCAAACAGATAATCAGTAAAATTATCAAATAAATCCCCAAGATCCTCAATTTGGTGAGCATTCCTTAATATTCCTGATGACAAGAAATATGTACTCATCCATGGGAAATACATGCCTACTTTTTCAACTGTTGAGGGTTGGGAGTGTATTAATATACTTGGGCGCTTGTAGGGAGGAGGCGGTGGCATGGTTGATATAGCTAACACTTCTCTCCTCCTCCTTACCAACATGTGTCCTGGTAAATGTTGATATGGAATATCTTCTGGCTTCCACACCCAGGTTACAGGTTCTAACCGGGCTAGTTTGCAGGTGCCTCCAGCACCTTGTGGGAGCCACTTGAAAGCCTTACTTCCACAAACCAGATAGACATCTCTGGGTAACATAAACTCATTCTTTTGAATCAGTGCATCAACAATGGAAATCAACATTGTAGTTTCATCAAATATGCACCAAGAGTCTAATCTCTCATCACTTGTAATAAGTGGATAATACATTAATGGACCACAAATTTTATGGTCAGTATGCTGCCGTTTGGGGTCTATGCTCATATCTGCTGCTCCATCCCCCTTGATGCCTTCTATTTCTTAATCTATATCTATGGTGGGATCGTCAGCTCTATAATAGGCTCCCAATTCACCACAATGTGTCTTATTGCCTGATGGGAACATATCCGTATAATTCCAACTTGGATCATATAGAACCTTGGTTAGATAGTATTTTGTTTTAACTTCATGCTTAATATCTTGGCTGGAAAAGCTCACCTTCAACTCATGATCAGGTATTTCTCCCATCTCTAACTCTGCCACTGCCACCCTGTATCTTCTCTACCATAACTAAACCATGTTCCTATTCTTGTAGCAATGTTCACCTGCCACCATGGATACTGTACCCATCCAATAATAGGCAACGCCACTGCTGTTTCCTTATGAGGAGAGTGTAAGCTCAGTGGGGGCAGATCCCAGCAGGGAAGGCCTATCACCTCTTCTTCTGAGAGTGGTTTAGCGACATATGGCATAGCATTTGCTGACACTGGTGAATGACTGCATATCCAACAGTCAGATAGATTCTTCAATTGTGCTACTATCTTATGGTACTTAATAAATTTATTTTCCCAGTTGCCATGATCCGTATCTGTTGCAACATAAAGACCTTCAGATAATAAAATGAGTATGAAATACTTTCCCAGCATTATGCCTTTTATAGCCTTTTGCAATGTGAGGCATGAATCCAAGTAGGCCTTCCTTCCAATTTGACAGATGTTGGTGTCAGCTGAACTTGGAAAGGACCATCAAATCGAGGCTCCAATGCCCTCCTCACATGCCTCTTTACAGTGACGCAATCTCCGGGCTTCAGGTTATGTGTCCCTTCTATTGAAGAGGGATCTGGAATGGAACTGTAAACACGATTATGAGTTAACTATAACCGTTTTTGCAATGCTCCCACATATTGGGTTAGGTCAGAATACAAATGTTGGAGCTGCTGTGGAAAGTATAGACCTGTTTTTGGTGCTGTACCAAACAACACCTCATAGGGACTTAATTTTGTCTTCCTATGAGGAGTTATTCTGATACAAGGCTATGGGCAGGCAATCTGTCCATGGTTTGCCTGTCTCTGCCATAGCCTTTTGAATCTTTAACTTCAGCGTCCCGTTCATTCTTTCAACTTTTCCGCTGCTTTGGGGTCGATGGGGCATGTGGAGCGCTTGCTCAACCCCCAAAGCACTGAGTCTTTCTTGCAATACCTCTGAAGTGAAATGAGTTCCCCTGTCACTTTCAATTACCTCAGGGACTCCGTATCTACACACCACTTCAGATAGTATTTTCCTTGCTACTGATTTTGCATTTGCCTTGGCAGTGGGCCAGGCTTCAGGTCATCCTGAAAAGAGGTCCACACACACCAGTACATACTCATATGTGCCCACCCTTGGAAGCTGTATGAAATCAATTTGCAGTCTTTGAAATGGGTATAATGGCCTTGGGGTGCACTTCATGGGCACTTTAACTGTTCTCCCCACATTATGGCACGCACAGATCATGCACCCCTGGATAAATTTTGATGCAGCATTGGTGAACCCTGGGGCAACCCATCCCTGATTCACCAGACTCACCATTGCTTCCTTGGACTCATGAGTAGGACCATGTGATAATGTTCACAGCATAGGATACAGCACTCTGGGAAGGCAAAGTTTAGCATCTATGGCATACAGACCGTCCTGATTCTTCTCAGCTTTTCTTCTTTCCCAGTCTTCCTTTTCCGATGCAGGAGCTTGCTCATGTAGTTTGAGGAAGAGATCTGAATTAATCTCTCCTCCTGGTGGTACTATGTCCACAGTATATCCGGTACTGAGAGGCAGCAGAGCAGCCTGCTTTGCAGCAGCATCCGCCCTACAATTTCCTTCTGCCTCCTTTGTTTGTTCCTTAGTATGGGCCTGTACCTTGACTATGGCCACCATCTTTGGCAATTTTAGTGCTCTAAACAACTGTGCAACAGATTCTGCATTTTTAATATGTAGGTTTGCCCGAAGACCCAACAAAGTCCCTGCTCTTCCAGGTAGGCCCATAATCATGTGCTATGCCAAAAGCATATCGAGAATCAGTGTAGATATTTACCGTCTGGCCCTCAGCAATTATACATGCCTCAGTGAGCGCTTTCAACTCCGCTTCCTGAGCTGAGCATCCAGGTGGGAGTGATCCTTGCTTCACAACTTCCTCCAAGGTGGTAACAGCATAACCGGTGTAGGGGGCGCCATCTTTGTAGTATCGTGATCCATCTACATAAAACTCAAAATCAGCATTAGGAATTGGTATTTCTGTCACATTATCAAGTTGTTTTGTTTCAGTTTTCATCAATTCAATACAATCATGGTCTTTTTCCCCAGCACCCTCCTCTCCCTGGGTTGTTTCTGGAAGTAGGGTAGCTGGATTAAGGATTGTACATCTTCTGATTATGATGTTTGGTGGGGTAAGAAGAGCAACCTCATATTTAGTCAACCTTACCATCGAAAGATGGCGGATTTTAGCTTGTGACAATAGTTCTTGGACTGCATGAGGGACGTAGATAATTAAAGTGTGATCCAGAACTATATCAGATACCTTTCCTGTCAAAAGCGCACAGACAGCCACTGCTTTTACACACGAGGGGACACCATGGGCTACTACATCCAACTGAGCAGAATAGTACCCCAAAGGCCGATGTCTGCCACCATGTAATTGGGTTAGTACCCCCTTGGCATGCCCAGCACTTTCATGACAGAACAGGTTAAAATCAATGTCATAATTTGGGATTCCTAAACAGGGGGGATATTATTGCTTGTTTCAGATCCCTGAACCCCTCTTTTGCTTCCTTTGTGAGAACATACACTTGTCCTTTGTTGCAACTGGCCAACACATCAAAAAGTGGCTACATAAGCGTTGATGCAGATGGAATCCACTCTCTGACGTAACTAACCAAACCTACAAATGTTCTCAACTCTCGAACAGAGGCAGGTTCAGCCAGTGCAGCAACAGCTTTTTGCCTGTCTGCTGTTATGTGTTTTGTTTGTTGTGATATGCAATGGCCCAAGAATACTACCTTCAGTCTGGCAACCTGCAACTTATCTTTCGAGACCTTACATCCCTCCACCTGTAAAAACAATAGGAGAGAGTGTGTCTCCTTAAGACATGTTGCTTTGTTTCTTGTACAGAGAAGAAGATCATCAACATACTGTAGTAGTTGAGTATCTTCATCCGCAGGATGCCAAGACAGCAGGACTCTCGCCATAGCTTCTGAAAATTACCCTGTGGTAATCTTGTCCAGCAATATTGTTTCCCATTGAGAGTGAAAGCCAGAATTAACTGACTTTCCTCATCCACTGGGACTGAGAAAAATGCATTTGCTAAGTCAATGACTGTGAAGTACTGCGACGTGGAAGGAATCTGATTCAATAAAGTATGAGGATTTGGAACAATGGGGGTGTCGATTATCATTAATTTATTTACCTCCCTCAAGTCATGTATCATCCGATACGCTTGGGGCTTACCCGGTTCTGGCTTTTTCTTTACTGGAAAAAGAGGCATATTATAAGGGGATTGGCATTCCCTTACCACACCCATTTTGAGGTACTCATTCAACTGTATAGATATTGCAATGGTTTGGTCCTTGTTCAATGGATATTGTTTCATTTTTATAGGTACTGCTCCAGGTTTAAGTCTGATTTTTACAGGTGTGACCTGAATGAAACCCACATCAGTCTTATTCTTTACCCAGAGCTCTGAAGGAACTGTAGATAACATAGCATCAACCTCAGGGTCCGGCATTGGACTTTCTCTTGAAGGTGCATCGAGAGGGTTTACAAATGCACTGAGCATAGTCAAAATTGGTTCCATAAGGGGCCCTGTTACCGATACCCTTTCTTACCAAATCTGATAACAGCATTGATAGCATTGAGTATGTCGGCTCCGAGTAAATTCACAGGGCAACTTTCAGATACTAACAATTGCATACATACATCCGTAGTATCAGCAAGTCGTACCCGTAATGGTTTTGTATCCTTTAAAACACATGGTTTTCCTCCTAACCCCACCCCCGTCACATGGTCTATACTCAAATAACTCTTGGATATGTCTTGGGCAGTTAAAATCGTTCGGCTCGCCCCCGTGTCAACTATACAATTAACATAATTCCCGTTAGGTAGTGTCATTTTTATGTATGCTTTTGGACCTGGGTGGGGTGGTACATTGACTACCATGGTTTTGTTTTCTCGGGGGCTGCCTAATTCCTAGTCATCAAATGATTCCTCCAGTGAAGCCACTTGAACTTGGGTACGCTGGAGATTCATTTGGTTAGCCGGTTTCCGTGAGGGGCAAACTCTTTTTATGTGGCCCCTCCCCCCACATCCAAAACACAATCCCTTACGCCTATACTCTTCCGAGTTAGCATCTGATTTCCTTTTTTCGTCATAATTGTTCGATCTGTTATCCCTTCTTCCTTGAATACCCATCATACCTTCCCTGTTTGTTCCCCTTGGTTGGTCTACAAAACCCGTCACCACTACGGGAAGCATGGCATGCTTCGCTGCCTGCTTTTTATTTCTTTTGACAAATTGTTCTTCAATAGAACAAACTACCACAAGGGTTTTATCGATGTCAGTGTGCATGCATTCTGGGCAAATTTTCATTAATTCAGTTTTTAACTCATCCCTTAACCCATTGATAAAACAAGTTCGAAATATTCGACTATGCTTGCCCCCTGAAGTATTCACATCAAAATCTTGATCTGTAAATATATTGACCAACCTGGTATGATATTTATCAACAGTTTCATCGGGGCCTTGAAAAGCCTCTGGTAAGCCCATACCCAGTTTATACAAAAGGGGCTCCTGCTGCGGTGGAACAAAGCGAGCTCAAGTCATCCCAGACAGCATCATAGTTTTGTTTTATCCTTGTTAACCCCTTATAGAACCCATTTGGATCCTTGTAGGGATCAGGCAGCTTATCCACCATCACCAGTTGTTCCGCCTGGGTCCAGGGTTTATACCACTCAATTTGTTGAGTGGCTGGCCCCGGCTGTCCTTGAGCATCAAACGTTCTTGTAGTTTGGGTAAGTAATGGGTATGCTCCTACAGTAGAGTCGGGCAGTTTAGGGGTTTTTGCCCCACATTTTTGGCAATACGGACTATCATCGTGTGCATGGATGGTTCCGCACTGACACAACCAAGTTTTTGATCTCAGGTTCAAAACGGGCCTTTCTGGTCTATCAGGAACATTATACCATACCCCTCCTTTTTGTCTGAGTCTTGTAACTAAGTTACAGGCCTTGTTATCTGAATTTAGGGGAGTAGAAGCACTGAACGAAGGTGCAGTGGGAAAAGTGAGTGGATATTGTACTTCATCGGCTGATGAGTCAGACTTATCCTCAGTGTACCTCAAACTAATTTCCCCCTCTTCCGCAGAGGGACTGGATGGAGATCCTGGGGGGGTGATCTCCAACTTGTTACACACGAGTAGGCGGGTGGTTTGCTATATGCTCTCTCCAGTCCTGTCATATCCCCATATTCTGTGCTAGAACTTGGTAGAGTCAAAGAAAAATCTGACTCCGGTAGCCCAGGGTAAAGACTACTTTGCATAGTTGGGGTAATAGGGGATAATTGGGATACTGGCGTGGGTGTCTGTTCGGGTGATGAGGTAGTTACTTGTAATGAGGTAGTTACAGGAAGAGATGAGGTAGTTACAGGGAGAGATGAGGTAGTTGTCTGGGATGGTGCCTGAGCTTCTGCAGCCACTGAACTAGATCTTAGGTTCTCGGGTAGCTGTCTCACTGGCACCCGTATACCATATTCTTCCTCATCATTCTCTGTATTATAAAGGGGATCATGCCTCATTGAGGTCACCAGCCACGCCCTTACCTGGAGTTCATACCCATGTTTCCCAATCCACTCTTTTTCTTTTATCATAAACTTCTTCCACCTCTCAGCATCCAAACATCCAGCTTTGGGCATCCCTGCTCTCTTAAGGATAGCAGCCGCATCCTTAATTGCCCATTTTCCATGTTCTGCCTTTACCAAACCTATCATGGTAGTCCTGGGTTAAACCTCCTTGTCCCGTCTTGGTTTGGTAGAGGCAGTTCCAATAGCAACCTGTTCAGGGTGGCGATCCCTGAACTTCTGGTTCTCCTGCTATGTGATAATTCAAGAGTAGAGATGAGCGAGCATACTCGTCCGAGCTTGGTGCTCGTTCGAGTATTACGGTACTCGTAAGTGCTCGCTGCTCGGACGAGTATCTCGCCATGCTCGAGGAAATGGCAACTTCCGCATTGTGCATTTTTGGCGCCTAAAAACTCAGCCAATCACAAGCCAGGAGACTCTGCGGTACACCGAGCATCACGTGGGGCCCTTACATGTCGATAGCAGGGGTTGGCTGGCCTGATCAGGTGACCCTGGAATATACTAGTGACTGGCCGCGGTGCTCGGCTCAGATGCTGTCTGGATGTCGTTAGGGATAGAGCTGCTGCGAGGGAGAGGGAGAGTGTTAGGGCCTGCATTTAGTTCTTTGTTAGGCAGAAGTGATCTCCCAAGAACCCAACAGCCCTTCTAAGGGCTACAAGAAATTTTTTTTTGTCTCCTGGCTTGGCTGGCTGGTTGGCTGGCACTAGTAGTGCAGCTATCGCCATATATAACCCCTTTTTTTTAATGTTATATCTCAGTGATACAAATCCATTTCACACAGCAGTGTGGAACCATTCTGTGTGTCACATTTCAGTACACTCACTACAATACGTATTTTCTGTCCAGGTGACACTTTCTGTACGTCACTTAATCCAACCAGGTCTTTTGCTCTCACGTATATAGCTTGATCCCAAAAATCTCTGTGCGACATTTGTCTGGGTCGCAGTCGAAATAGCCACCGTCAGCAGGGTGTGAGTTAGCTCTACGATAGTTTCTGCATGTCACGTTCCAAAAAAAACAAAACTAAAAAAAAAAAAAATATATAAAAAAAATAGTTTTTTTGTTGTTTTAGCTCAGTGATACGAATTCATTTCACACAGCAGTGTGGAACCATTCTGTGTGTCACAGTTCAGTACACTCACTACAATCCGTATTTTCTGTCCAGGTGACACTTTCTGTACGTCACTTAATTAAACCAGACTGAACAAGTTTGTGGGTTTCAGTACAGCAGGCCCATTTATTTTTTATATAATACACTTATATACAGAAAATGTTGAACCCCAGGGCTAAGGGTCGAGGACGAGGGCGTGGGCGTAGGCATTCAATTACTGCAGGGGGCAGAGGCCGTGGTCCTGGGCAGGGTGAGACAGTACCTGCTGATGAGGGAGCAGGGGAACGCCGCAGAGCTACACTCCCTAGCCTCATGTCTCAACTTACAGGGACACGTGGTAGAGGACTGTTGAAACCACAACAGTGCGAACAGCTGATGTCGTGGATTGCGGACAATGCTTCAAGTAATTTGTCCACCAGTCAGTCTTCCCCGCAGTCCACCCACATTACCCAAGGGAGCATTCCTCTGGCTCCTCCACCTCAACCTCCTTCCCCCCAGTCTGCCCCCTCCCAGGAAAATTTGGAATGCAATCCGGCATACTCTCAGGAACTGTTTTCTGGACCCTTCCCAGAGTCACAAACCACTTCTCAGGTTGCTGCTGACCTCGTTCCCGATGCCCAAGTTTTCCAACTGTCGCAGTCTGTGGGTGATGATGATGATGATGACAATGTTGAGTTAGTGGAAGAAGTTTGTAAAGAGGTGTCAGACGATGAGGAGACACGGTTGTCAGACAGTGGTGAAGTTGTCAGGGCAGGAAGTCCGAGGGGGGAGCAGACTGAGGAATCGGAGGATTACGAGGTGACTGACCCAAGCTGGGTTGATAAGCCGAGTGAAGACAGTGCTTCTGAGGCGGAGGAGAGTGCTGCACCAGAACAGGTTGGAAGAGGCAGTGGTGTGGCCAGAGGGAGAAGCAGGGCCAGAGCTGGTGCATCAGCAGCAACTGTTTCACGTAGTGAAGCTCCCGTGGCGAGGCCTAGATGTTCGCAAGTCTGGAGGTTCTTTAAAGAAAGTGAGGATGACCGACGGACTGTGGTGTGCAACCTGTGCCACACCAGGATCAGCAGGGGTGCCACCACTACTAGCCTAACCGCCACCAGCATACGCAGGCATATGAGTGCTAAACACCCCACTCAATGGAACCAAGGCCGTTCACCACCTCCTGCGGGTCCCACCACTGCTCCTTCCCCTGTGTCACTCGCTGCCTCTGCTAGTCAACCCCCTGCCCAGGACCCCGGCACGAGCGCCTCCCACCGGAAAACCACACCTTCGCCTCCACGATCCGCCACAGTGTCCACCAATGTGTCCCAGCGCAGCGTTCAGCTGTCTTTACAGCAGACGCTGGAGCGCAAGAGGAAATACAGTTCCACCCACCCACATGCCCAAGCCCTCAACGTCCACATCTCCAAATTGCTGAGTCTGGAGATGCTGCCCTATAGGCTGGTAGAGACCGAGGCCTTTCGCAATCTCATGGCGGTGGCTGCCCCTCGGTATTTGGTCCCCAGCCACCACTATTTTTCCCGATGTGTCGTCCCAGCCCTACACCAGCACGTGTCAGAGAACATCATCATCCGTGCCCTGACCAACGCTGTTTCTGAGAAGGTCCACCTAACCACGGACACGTGGACAAGTGCTGCCGGGCAGGGACACTATATCTCACTGACGGCACATTGGGTTAACTTGGTGGAGGCTGGGACCGAGACTGACCCTGGGGCCGCTCATGTACTGCCCACACCGAGGATTGCGGGGCCTACCTCGGTCATGGTCTCTCAGACGTACTATGCCTCCTCCTCCAACCCCTCCTCCTCCTCCACCTCCTCCTCCGAATTACCATCAGTGGCACGGCGCCTTCAGTCGGTAGCTCTAGGCGCAGCAGCAGTGCCGTAGGTAAGCGCCAGCAGGCGGCGCTCAAACTGCTGAGCTTAGGTGACAAAAGGCACACCGCCCAAGAGCTGTTACAGGGCATCACGGCGCAGACCGATCTGTGGCTGGCACCGCTGAACCTCAAGCCAGGCATGGTTGTGTGTGACAATGGGGGTAACCTGGTGGCGGCTCTGCAACTCGGCAAACTGACACATGTGCCATGCCTGGCCCACGTGTTCAATCTAATAGTTCAGCGGTTCCTCAAGACATACCCCAATCTGTCTGATTTGCTCACCAAGGTGCGCCACATCTGTGCGCATTTCCGCAAGTCGACCACAGATGCTGCCACTCTCAGGGCAGCGCAGCACCGCCTACAACTGCCCGCTCACCGACTGTTGTGCGATGTGCCCACTAGATGGAATTCGACATTAAACATGTTATCCAGAGTTTACCAGCAGCGCAGAGCGATTGTAGACTGCCAGATGTCAACTTCCACCAGAACTGGTAGTCAGGTCAGTCAGATTCCTCAAGTCTACAATGAGGAGTGGACGTGGATGTCTGATATCTGCCAGGTGTTGAGCAACTTTGAGGAGTCAACACAGATGGTCAGCGGCGATGCCGCCATTATCAGCCTCACCATCCCGCTGCTTTGCCTGTTGAAAAACTCACTGCTCAGCATGAAGTCGGATGCTTTGCGCTTGTCACAAGAGACGGTGGAGGAAGATACGTCGCTTGATAGCCAGAGCACCCTCCGGTCTGTTTCTCAGCGCGTATCGGAGGAGGGGGATGAGGATGAGGAGGAAGAGGAGGTGAATGTCGGCGAGACAGTAGAGGGTACCAGTGCTCAGTCCTTAACTCTTGAGCGTGTATGGGCTGAAGAGGAGGACTTGGAGGAGAAGGAGGAAATGGAGAGTCAAGCCAGTGAGGAGAGGGAATTCTTACGTGTTGGGACTCTGGCGCACATGGCAGACTTCATGTTAGGCTGCCTATCTCGTGACCCTCGCGTTAGAAGCATTTTTTCAAACACCGATTACTGGGTGTTCACTCTCCTGGACCCACGGTACAAGCAGAACCTTTCCCCTCTCATCCCTGCAGAGGAAACGAGTATGAGAGTGAATAGATATCAACAGGCCCTGGTGCACAAGCTGAAACAATCCTTCCCATCTGACGCCTCTAGCGGCAGAGGGCATGGTTCTGTGGGCCAAGTAGCGGGGGAGAGGAGCCAAGCAGGCAGCTTGTCCAGCACTGGCAGGGGAACGCTCTCCAAAGCCTTTGCCAGTTTTATGTCACCCCAGCAGGACACTGTCACCTGTCCCCAGTCTAGGCAGAGTAGGGGGGAGCTCTACAGAAAGATGGTGAGGGAGTACCTAGCTGACTATACAGTACCAACGTCCATAGCGATCACTCTGCTCCATACAACTACTGGGTTTCAAAGCTGGACACGTGGCCTGAACTGGCGCTGTACGCCTTGGAGGTGCTGGCCTGCCCTGCCGCTAGCGTGCTGTCAGAGCGGGTATTCAGTGCATATGGTGGCGTCATCACCGATAAGCGTACACGCCTGTCAACTGACAGCGCTGACAGGCTGACGCTTATTAAAATGAACAAAGCCTGGATTTCACCGGAATTCAAATCTCCTCCGGGGGAAAGCAGCTAAAGATTAACATTACTTATGTATCCGATTGCTCTTCTCTACTCCTCCTACTCCTCCTCCTCCTCCATGTCGTCTTTGCCTAACGCTGACCAAAAAAACCCCATTTTTTAGAGGTCCAACTGGCGCTCTTTTACCACAATTTTTCAGGAGGGCCCCCTACAGGCCCTCTCTTCAAACAATTTTTCCAGAGGTCCACCTACAGGCCCTCTCTCCAAACAATTTTTCCGGAGGTCCACCTACAGGCCCTTTCTCCAAACAATTTTTCTGGAGGTCCACCTACAGGCCCTCTCTCCAAACAATTTTTCCGGAGGTCCACCTACAGGCCCTCTCTCCAAACAATTTTTCCAGAGGTCCACCTACAGGCCCTCTCTCCAAACAATTTACGTTTTTTTCCTATCTTTCTCTCTCTCCAAACTATTTTTCCGGATAGCTGCTGATTCCGAAAGCACCCCTCAGCTTTAGGAAAGCAGTGAGACAATGGCTCACTTACCTAGGATTAGCGTTCCTCAACCTGGGAGTTACTTCCTCCTGGTCCAGTCCTGGAAACCTCCGGGTTGGAGTATCTCGCTGAGGCCTCCAAATTGTCAGAGTAGTTCAGGATTCAGGCAGATTTCAGTCAATTGTTACGGCCAGAGAAAAACAGACAGAGACAACAGCTCTACCCAAGAAAGTCTGGGGTGAGTCCCCAAGACTACCTTTATTTATACCACATGAATATAGGATTAGATAGGCGGATTAAATGACGTTATATTTATTAAAATTAAGCAAAAGGTAGTCTTGAGGACCCACCCCAGACTTTCTTGGGTAGAGCTGTTGTCTCTGTCTAAGTTTTTCTCCGGCCATAACAATTGACTGAAATCTGCCTGAATCCTGAACTACTCTGACACTAAAAAATCCATAGAAACTGAAACTGTGTTTTTCATCCATACTTTGTGGATTTTTTATAGACTTTTGTTGTAGGTTTTTTATTGATGGATTGGGTTTTTTCATGTGATTATCTTATAGAGAAGGATATGGAAAAATGCCTGAAATGCTACTAAGAAGCAAAAGCTGAAGCTGAAAACGCCATAAAAAACCTATGTGTGAATCCACCTAAAGCTGAGAATTTGTTTTACTGCTTTATTCTTGTTTGGAGATATCAATGCTTGAAGTAATAGGGCCAAACCAGTGTTTTGAGAGTCCAACTCTTCATATCGGTATAATTTCGAAGTTGAACGAAGTTGCCATCCAATGAGGTAAGGAAGAAAGTTTATTGATATCCTTCTAGGGTACGTCCACACAGAATGGATGAAGAACATCTATCTGATTACTGTCTAAACCTATAGTTCAGTGGTTAGACACTTGCCTCCCATGTAGATTTCTGGGGTTCAAAGCCCCTATTGTTTTTTTTTTTTAATTAAATTTTATTGAGCCCTAGAAAAGAGAAAAATTCAATTGATGTGTGACCCTTGATGACTGAGGCCTCAGGAGTCAGGATCGCAATGACTTTTAGATCTGACACTGACACCTGACTCTGACACCTGACCCTGACACCTGACACCTGACCCTTGACTTCAGGCGTCAGGGTCGCAATGACTAGCTTCATTGTACTTTACATATGCTGAATCATATAGATGAAGAAAATCTCTCAGGTTACTGTCTAAACCTGTAGCTCAGTGGTTAGACACTTGCCTCCCATGTAGCCTTCTGGGGTTCAAAACCCCTATCAGTCTTCAAAAAAACTTAACAATCAAGGTTATACCAGTTATCAAGGGTCACACGTCACTCACTTGAATTTGACTCTTTTCTAGGGCTCAATAAAATGTAAACTTTATCTAAAGACCAATAGGGGTTTCAAACCCCAGAAGTCTACATGGGAGGCAAGTGTCTAACCACTCAGCTAGAGGTTTTGACAGCAACCTGAGAGATTTTCTTCATCTATGTGATTCAGCATATGTAAGGTACAATGAAGCTAAAAGTCATTGCGACCCTAATGCCTGAAGTCCAGTGTCAGAGTCAGGTCTCAGGGTCAGGTGTCAGGGTCAGATCTAAAAGTCATTGCAACCCTGATGCCTGAAGTCCAGTGTCAGGGTCAAGTGTCAGGGTCAGGTGTCAGGGTCAGGTCTCGGTGTCAGAGTCAGATGTCAGGTGTCAGTTGTCAGTTGTCAGGGTCAGGTATCACACTGGCATTATTTGGATACTTGACTCTGATATCTGACCATGTCATAAAATGAACACTGTACTAGTGGGTGGTTCTAATCAGTGACTAACAGCTTTCATCAGGTGCAGGGATGTACATAGATCTCATAGGACCCAACAGAACAGATTAGCATGGGCCCCCTCTTTTGGGGTGGTTCCAGTGCTACACTAGGTCCCCTGGACACCTTCAAGGTGTCCCCACATGCTTTCCAGAGGGAATGGTAAGGCATGGTGCACCCCAAGGGGAAATAAGTCCAGTTTCCCAGGGTCTGCAGTAAACCAGTGTGCTTCTTTACTGAAGGAACTTAAGTGCAAAACAGAAGGCCTGCGCTAGCTGTCTCTCTTTCTCTCAGAAGGTTTGTACCCTGGCCAAAGATGCTTGTGGACAAAGCTCTGTGGCTCAGTTGAAATGGCTGGCCCTCTGGTCAAAGAGCTGGTGACCCAGGGTCTGTGGAAAAGTGTCCTAGGCTCATCATCTTCTTCTGGTCACTCATGCAGTCTGGTAAAGTCTCTTCTACGAAGAGCCTATATCAGCAGAAAACAGGGTCTCTCACTGCTCTCCTTATATACAGATTTTAGCTGAACTAGAACCTTCTAGTGGAAGAGGTGGAGTAGGGAAGCACAGCCTAAATAAATGAATAAGCAGTTTTTCCAGACATAAGTCTTCAGATGTAAACAACAGAGCTAAACCAGACAGTCAGAAGGTCGTTGTGTCTATTTTTTTCCCCTCTAAAACTTTGCATAGTCCCTTATAGTAATTATGGAAAATTACTAGCTTCTCAGTGCATATATAGAAAGTCCCAAAGTCTCTTAGTATTATCTAGCTGTACATTAACCCTTTGCAGATATGGTGCAATAACAGTGCAAATCAACAGGATATATTACAATAAATGTATAAAATAGATTACAACAATGCAAAAGAGTATACGTGCACACAACAGCATAAAGTGCACAATGCAAGTTAAAGGGGTTCTCCGGGAATTATGAAAATAAAAATACTTAAATATTACTTGATTATAAATATATTCCCAAATACCTTTCATTAGTTATAATGGCTTGTTTTGTCTGGGGAGCAATGATTAGGAGAAACAAAATGGCCACCTGTCCTAATCACACAGGAGGACAAGTTACTTCACAACACTGAGGTAAAGAGCTGCCTCATCCTCCTCTCTGACTTTCAGGGATTATGATCCTGAATACAGTTTAATACTATATTTAGCTGAATCTTTGTGTTAATGTAGTTCACAAGTAGACATGAAGTACAGAGAGGACGAACAGGACCGACTGTGGTAATGGAGTCTGCATACAAGAGCTGCTGCTCATTAGCCACATCTGCTCATGAACTCCATTCCTACAGAGATTCAGCTGAAGATCCTATCATCTGTATTCAGGATCATAACCCCTGACAAGCAGAGCAAAGAGGAGGATGAGGCAGCTCTTTAGCTCAGTGTTGTAAAATAGCATGTCCTCCTGTGTGATTAGGACCCCCAGACAAAATGAGCCATTATAACTAATGAAAGGTATTTGGGAATATATTTATAATAAAGTAATATTTACATATTTTAATTTTCTTAATTCCGGGAGAACCCCTTTAACTCTTCAAAGTGCAATAAAGTAGGGAGTTGATGGCTTTGCATACTGTAGTAGCAATAGGAGCAAATTTCCACAAGCATGCATAGTCCAAAGTACCCTTGTTCCAGGGCACTACACTTTTAGGGGAGCTCTCAAGAATATACCTTTTCTTTATTTAGAATAAGTGGGCTTTATTTAAAAAGCTATATCCCGAACAACCCCTTTTATATGTTGCAAAGGTCCTCTTAAAATCTTAAAGGGAACCTCATCATGCACATATATGGCTTATTCACAAATCTGTGTCTATTTTATGGGCTCAATACCGTGGATTGTCTTGTATCTGAGTTTTGCATCCAAAACGATCCAATTTCAGGACATGTGTCAGTGTTTTTTCACCATGGTCCGTTTTTTTTTGTGGACACAAAAAATTGGAAAACCTTTTCTTTTTGTACCAGTTTTCTACATTATGAATCAGTGAAAAACCACAGGCCACACACAGATAGCATCCATATGCAGTGTGTGATTTTCACAGACCCATTGAATAGAATGAGCATATTCTGTACACAAAATGGACCAAAGTAGTGTGTGCTTCAGCATTTTTCGTGTGGACCATTGGTCCGTGGAAAATCATGCCATCCACTGCTATCCAGTATCCACTATGTATGTCCGTAAAAACATTCCACAAACATTGTTCGTACACATGTCAGTAACAAGAGGCATGTACCTCCTTTTTCCGGACCAAACATGCTCATTCGAGACTATGGTCCATGAAGACCATAGACAGCTCGCAGATGCCATCTCTGGATCACCAGAGGAAAAAGACACAAGTAATAGCATTTGTAGCTGTTTTTAATGTTTTGTCTTTTAAAAACCTAGCCAATTTTCTTTTCCTCCCTGCCTTCCCAGAGCCATAACTTTTTTTTCCTGTTCATATAGCCAGATGAGTTTTTTTGTTTGACAATTTGTATTTGTAATGGCACTATTTAATTTACCATATTTTTTATAGTTATGTAAATCTGTTTGGGCAATCATGAGGAATCCAACTTTTAATTACTATGCAAGTTAGTTTTGCGGTGCACCGAAGTGCTGGCCTGGTGCACTTTAGTCCCTCCACTGTGTATCAGTTGCCAATTCTGCCTCCCCTTGATTGACAGGGTCAGGTATCTAGCCTGGTCCAGTAATCCCACATCAGTGCCCTACATTATCGTTGCATGTACAGTACATTTACAGATATCTACTGGGCATGCTCCCATGATGTCATCCTCCACCCTGAAGAAGAAACACTTGACAAAAGTCACAATCCTCCATGCTGCACTGGATGTCTTCTCCATGCCAAGCAGAACCTCTCTTCTTCAGGCTGGAAGATGACATCATCGATGTCACTGGTTTATCTTTATCTGTGGTTTGAAGTTGCAGATACTGTTGAAAGTAGCATCTCCCCCAGAAATCAAGACCACCAGGCCAAATGCTTGATGCTAGTGACAACAACATGCCTCTTTGCAGCCCTTCCTAACACTGTCCCTGAATATGACCTGCTGCAATACAGTAGCCACTTCTGTTGTGTCTCTTGCAGCAGTATTTTAAAATGGTGGGTGGTTTGAGTAACCATGAGCTTCTGGGTGGGGAATGATAATTGGTGCATGCACAGTAGTCAGCTGTACCGTATAGATATACTTTGTATGCGCCCATAGTATAAATGCATAGCACAGATGCACATGTATGGTGAGATGCCTGACCCTGTCAATCATGGCGAGTGGCAACTGATACACAGTGGAGGAGCTAAGGTGGACCAGGGAACTTGAGCCTACCACGAAAAATGAATTTGCATAATTATTAAAAGTTGAGTTCCTCATGAACCGCCCAACATAATTACATAACAAAAGTACATTCAGTATGATCAACCCTACCAGGCATTATTTCTGGTTTAAAATGGTTGAGCTTGCAGACAGATGCCATTGCACACATATGCCTGCAACTGAAATATAACTGGAAAAAAACAATCACATCCCGGATGAAATCTAACATATTGGGTGTATGATATAAAACTATTTCTGATACAGAGTAGCTGTCAAAAAAACAAATGTCCATTCCTCACATGCATGCTTCCAGTAGAACATATGGGAATACAAGAAATGCATGCGCACGTCCGTACACAAGCACGCGTTCACACACCCAGCAGTCAGAAGGAGGTGAAGATTGTGCTAAGGAAGCTGCTCTGTAATATTTAATGTCAGGTCGGCTTGTCAGTTTTCCAGTAATTAATGCAAACGCAGAGTCGCAGCCTCTCCGGAATCATATATCAGTGCCAGACTCGCACGCCGCGCTGAACCAAGCAGCGTTATTATGGGAATTTTATATGTATTAGCAGCCGATGCACATTAATACGCTAAAAATGTCAGACAATCAGATCTCTAATTGTCTGATTTAAATGTCTATTTGTCAGGGGTTGCCCAGGTGACTGGAGACAGAAGCACATAACAATTTAGCTCCATGCAAGGAAGTTGGGGAGGGGAGAGGAGCATAGAAACATTTATCTTTGTACACAAGGGAGCAGAAGGAGGGTAATGGATGGTGATACTG
The DNA here is from genome assembly GCA_900303285.1 of Rhinella marina. Taxonomy (NCBI): domain Eukaryota; kingdom Metazoa; phylum Chordata; class Amphibia; order Anura; family Bufonidae; genus Rhinella; species Rhinella marina. The sequence goes on from ONZH01003373.1 coordinate 54,055, forward strand.
AAAGTCTTACAACAGAAAGTTCAACAACATTGTTAATTTGTTGAAAATTAAATGCTTGCAATATAAAATAAATAGAATTATCTATAATTTCTGTGTCAATATACTGATGTCCAGGGCTGGCCTTAGGTTACATGGCAACCTGTATGAGAAGTCGTTTTGGTGCCCCTCCCCCAACACACACACACCTCCACAACTATTAGAGAGTACTAAATACATTAAATTAGTAGCATGAATTTTAAAATGTAACTTAATCTTAATTTTATAAATAAAAGAATTCACCGGTAATGCTTAAAGGGGTTCTCCCATCTGACACATTTAGGGTATATCGATAGGATATGCTATAAATGTCTGATAGGTGCAAGTCACACTTCCGGGTGCCACTCTTATCTCAAGAATGGGGCCCTGAAATAAATGGAGAGCAAGCCGCACATGCGTGACCACCCCTTTATTTGCAGCTATGGGACTTCTGAAAATGTACTGGCTTGGCTATATTCAGAAGTCCCATAGCAGTAAATAGAGAGCCATACAAAGCTAATTTCATAATACAGCACAAGAACCAAGCACAGTACACAAATACAGCACTAGAACCAAGCTCATTACATGAATACAGCACAAGAACCAAGCACGGTACATAAATACAGCACCAGAACCAGGCGCAGTACGTACATACAGCACTAGAACCAAGATCATTACATAAGTACAGTACAAGAACCAAGCAGAGTACATAATATACCACCATAATCAGGCACAGTACCAAGCTCATTACATAAACACAGCACCAGAGCCAAGCACATTACATAAATACAGCACCAGAGCCAAGCACATTACATAAATACAGCACCATATCAAAGCTTATTATGTAAATACTGCACCAGAACCAAGCACAGTACATAAATACAGCCCCAAATACAGGCATGGTACATAGTAGCTTATAGCTGACATCTCCTCATGAGTTATTCTCTTCCTTTCCATCTGGTTCAGACCATCATGATAATGTCTCCCTTCCACGACTTGTCCCTGCATTGTTTGGGACCGTTTTTCACTGTGCTACCTGTAGTCTATTATGCTCAATGTCCCCCTTTAGTGCTTCCCCTACTGTCTCTCCCTATAGTGCCTCATGCTCTGTAAGAAAGCCTTGCTAGTGCCCCATTCTTATGCCCCATAAGTGACCCTACAATTATGCCTCTTTCCCAGTAGAATGACCCTTTAATGTCTTCACAAAGTAAAATGTCCCAAAGTACATACATACATACATAGTAAAATGCTTCTATAGTGACTCTACACAATAGTTGTGCCCCTTCACAATAGAATGCCTCCATAGTGCTCCAAACAGTAGTTATGCTCCAATAGTGTCCCCACATAGTAGAATGTCCCAATAGTACCCCACACTGTAGTTATGCCCCCACATAATAGAATGCCCCCAAATCGCTGAATGCCCTCATAATGTGCCCACAGTAAAAACCTCCATAGTGCCACCACACAGTATTGCGGTCACCCTAGTGTTAATAAAATAAAAAAAGTAATACTCACCTACTCGCGCAGAGCAGTGGATGGTGAAGCAGGGAGCAGGAGGCACCTTGATATACCATGGTATAGTACCACATAGTACCACTGTGTCATCAGGACGCAGATACAGTTAATATCATATCCCATATCAGGGATGGGACAGGTTATTATGTGCCCTAGACAGATTAGGCAAATTAAAAACTACCTTACTTTCTAATAAAAATACATTTAAAAAAAATTTAAGAATACTGAATTATTTAATACTCCAGGTCTGAATGTACCAATACTTACATCTTATGGTAACATTCTGGAGCACCTGTGTAGCCTGAGTCACATGAGTCATTGGTAGGTGTGGCTCATAGTCCCCTCCCTCCTCCCATTGTATGTGTGATTTCACGCTGGAGGTAACTAGGAGTAGGTTGCTGTGTGTTGGCCTATATGCTCCTTCCGCAATTGCCCATACAGCAAGGTAGGTTAGCGTTAGGTCCCATGCCACTCTGAGATACCTTGACGCGGTGCTCGGGCTCCGGTATGTTCTTGATATAAGAATATATTGGCAAAAGTCTCATTTTAACATCAGTGTGAGGGTTTAGCCATATATTGTCAATTGCATTACCGCCGCAGTGCACCTTTACTAGTGATTGTTTGATTATATAGTTCACCACATCCACACAATTTGTTACTTTGTGTAGGATGGTTTTGTGGTACATGTGGTCAGGTGCAGGCATCCTCCATTGTATACATTTTTGCTGGGGATTGCTGTTAGCAACGGACCACATGTGCAGGAATTGCTCCCCCGATTTGATATGCGCAACAGCATATGGGGTCTGAGCAATTTTCTGCCATTTTAGACCACGTTTTTTTCTGTGATTGGATTATGTGCCCTAGACAGATTAGGCAAATTAAAAACTACCTTACTTTCTAATAAAAATACATTTAAAAATTTTTTAAAAGGTCCATGTTCAGAATTATTACTGAATTATTTAATCCAGTCACTCATAACTGAAGTTTCTCTGACTGGAACCGTTCACTTTTTTTCTTCCCCATTCTCCCCAGACCACCATGAAAAGTGTTCACAAACACTGCAAAGTCTCTTTGGCCAGTCACATAGCTATAGAAGGGTTAAGAGGTAGCAGTCATATCTGGCCTGTGGAACCAAAGCCTCTTGTCCATATAGAAGACACCAATATTAGGCTTCTTTCACATGTGCGGCTGTGCTCTCCAGCAGGCTGTTCTGGCACAGAATGCCAGAAATTAGCTGGACAAAAACTGTTCCAGCATATTTGCCATGTAGTAGCCGTATCTGTGTATCCCCATTATAAACAATTGGCCAGCGAGCGTTCCGATACCATCCGGAAATGCTGGATATGGAGAACTTCGGCAGGCTGTTCTGAGCTGGAACAGCCTGCCGGAGAGCTGTGCCACTAATGCAAAACTAGCCTTATAATCAGGGGAGCACCCAGGAATAGGGGGGGGGGTCCGAAAAGTAAAAAATGCGACGCGCATAGCTTGCTGTGCCGATTTCTTCGCTCCGCCCACTCCCTAAAGCTCCTCCCAGAAGAGTAAATGTGGCGCACGTTGCCCCGCGCAAAAAAATAGGCCCCATCCATTATTATAAGCCCCTCCCAAATATAATAGGCCACTCCCAACAAACACTGTACAGCTGAAATGATATTGTTGAGGCCCGGCTCTACACATCATACGGAGAGGGGAGGACGTGTCCTGGCTGCACTGCCTGCTTCACATTATACAATAAACAACAGTAGGCTACATACAGCCAGGAAGCTCCTCCGCTCTCCTCCTTCTCCAGATCCTGCTCAAGGCCTGTGGTTCTCCCCACCATCTGCCACCCAACTGTGGCCTGCTGCCCCCTCTGGTTATCCTCACCCAGCTCTGAATCCTCCTTCTGCAAATGGCAGGGGGAGGAGACGGAGCATCTCCTCTCCTACACAGCGCCCCATACCTCTTACATCCAGTGATG